>JAVYIG010005248.1:0-141150 GCA_035222895.1 Strongylocentrotus droebachiensis
TGTCATATCTCAAAACTTTACTGCAGCTTGTAACTGGAGGAGGACAATACAGCCAACAGGTCTGGCACTGTTTTATATGAATGCCACTACTAATAAAAATCCTCTTTTAGACGAGCATCTTATTAAAGAGCTTCACTTTCTATCGCTTGACGGCAAAGGGTTGTGGGAAGGTGGTCTTTCAAATGTACCTATTCACTAACATGCAAAAATACCATGATACTATAATACATGACCACATATTTTTTTCAAATAGATTCCCTTAGACAATGCCATGCATTCAAATACATTTTTGACTGCAAGAGTAAAAAGTACAATACATCAACAATCACAATGATACACAAACATGATCATCTAAATCATTTTTTTGTTGTATAATCATCTCTTGACATTATAATCGTCAATGTTTCTGTCTCTTTTTTTAAGTATAAACATTATAAACTTTGTACATTAGATTTCATATGCATGATTTCATGAGCTTTTACAAATAAGCAAAACATGCCCCATTCAAAATCATCCGTTACTGTACATTCATGATGCCTAGGTGCCCTTCATACCATCACAAATCAAATCATCCCTTTTCCAGCCTTGCAAGTTCTCCTTCTTCCAAAAATGTAATCTCTCAGTGGTACAACAAGCAGTGGCAATATATCACAAATTGCAGACTATGGTAATTCCCAACATGTTTCAGGTAGCAATGCACAAGATAACCCAAAGACTACTGAAATCTTTAATTTACTGGAACCACCCACTTTCCATAGGCTAAGTTATTCACAATCCCCTACCCCCCCCCCCCAAAAAAAAAAAAGTAAAAATAAAATAATAATAATAATAATATTCTGTTCAGATGCTCAAGAGTGTATTTGAGTCATTTCAAAAGCTGCCAATAAAGAACCCTGCATCAAAGAAGAATTTTTCGGAAAGATTTAATCTATCCAATCTAAGCATTTATGTCGGCGGGGGGGGGGGGGGGGGGGGGGGGTAGTTTGATGTTTCATAGTTATTCATGACATTTTACATGCACTGACATTCCCTTGAATAGTCTTGTAAATTTGACTCATATATACCGGTATATATCTCCTCTCTTCAACTGTTTTCATATCTAGACCCCTACTTCTTGGTGATTCCCCTAAAAAAAACCTTACCATAGAACCTGTACAATTTAGAAGCTGCACTGTAATACATATTAGCCACTGCTGTGTTACAAATAACAACCCAGAAAAATATGATAAACAAATATCTCTCTCCCTTCCTTCCTTTCCTTCTTTGCTTTGTAAGATCCATCTGTCCATTTAGTGTCCCCTCTGTACATTTATGGCAGTTGTCGGGAAGGTTCCATAGGTCTAATTTCAGCTAGCTGTGAGGGAAGAATAAGAGGAGAGAAAACAGGGAGAGAAATAGAACTCATTACAGTGTGAAGGATAACAATGATGATCATAGTCAGTAGGTCTTATTTACCCGATGTAGCAACATCAAAGTTGATACGCTCCATCCGTGGGCCCTGCAATTATTCAATGTTCATTTAGGGTACATCAAGTTACAAAGAAATAAAAATAAAATACATCTAAATTTCCAAAGAGAACCTGAATAAATCATTAGCAGGTTTGCAACCCCCCCCCCCCTTATTTCTGTGTTGTAAGTAATAGATAGAGGGAGTTATTTACTTTACAAATGTAATGTAGGGATCTTACTATTGGGGCTTGGGGATGGGTTGAATTTACTGGCTTCTTCAAAGATCATCTCTTTCAGTTTCTCCTTTGGTAAATCATCCAGCTCCGTGACAAATGTGAACGGCTCTTCTTTGACAGGCTGAAGAGAGAAACAGAATGAATATAAAGGTTATTGCACATCATATATCAGTGCATATAATGACAAAACAAACCACATGTAGTAATAATAAGCAAATATTAATCGACTACGAAGGTAATGGTGCAAACTATCATCGCCGAGGTGATCTCGGGGCTACTATCTTCCCAAGCCGCAAGGCGAGGGAAGATGGTAGCCCGAGATCACTGAGGCGATGATAGTTTGTATCCATTGCCGAGTAAAGGAGGTTAATATTTGTTTTATATCCCACATCGGCAATAAGGTCTACTTAAAGTGAATTTTGCATAATTAAAACAACTGATTTTGCAGACAGTTTAGCTTCAGCTAGATTTTACAAAGCACAACATGCATACATGTAATACAGTCGATGCATGCTCATTTGACATTGACATTGACATTTCGCGTAACCTACTTTGCTATGCTTATTCAATGCGCAAGTCGCGCAAGTGGGGCAGCAGCAAAAAATTACTTTACAAAAAGACCTATCTCAGGTAGATAGTACTTATCTATACCTTTTTTGTGCTCTGTACAATCGCAATGCAAACAACTATACATGAGGGATATAATAATATTTAATTTTTATATAGCGCTTAATACAAATGTCTCTAAGCGCTTTACAAATATACTATTACCCCGGTCATTGGATTCAGTGCTTGCCCGCACACACTGTGTGCACAATCTCCACTCCCTGGGGAGCATATCAGAAGCATAGCTGAAGAGGGGCATGGGTGAGCACCCCTCCTCTTATATGGCAAAAGAAGGCCCCTTCTAACATCTTCCCCCTGTTCAGTGACCTTATTAAGAAGAAATGTCAAGGTCGAGGGTTCGAATCCAGACACAGCACTAATATCCTTTGGCAAATGGTCTAAGTTTCCCCCTAAAATGACAGCATATCCTACCATACAGCGTTTTGCATTAAGCATAAAACCCCATTTATATTCTCTTCAGAGCCAGAAGAGTGCTAGTTCTGTTTCATGAGTGAACGCCCTTCTGGTCCCACATAGACGATATTTTCCAAGGCATGACTGGTTGGACAACACATGGTCATGCAGCTATTGCTCTAACACTAATCAAATTCCTATCTCCAACCCTGGACCAAAAACTACACTACCTAACCCTAAGCTTAACCTAAAGCCCAACTTCAACTATAACCCGAACTTGATATCTCTGACGAAATCAAGCCCGGAGCAATTGTCACCTAAGCAAATGTGAGATCACCCGCATTGCTATAGGAAATACTTTAAAACAGGGCTCCATACTAACTTTATCGTGAGTGGGTCCAAATTGAAATTTTATGATTCCTATCTATAAGCCACATGCAAAAGTTATGAATTTTGGGGGTCTGTTCCTAGATTTTAGGCAACCATATGTTCCAGGTGCCTTTCGGTGTCAAACCCTGACTAAATTTAATTTTAAAAGAAATTTCAACCACAACCTTGATGAACTAAAGCTAGAAGCAACTGTCACCTGCATGGTTATAGAAAACAGTTTAAATGCATGTTTACCTCATCATCTGGATCATAGTATTGTTCCAGGTAGGGGTGTGCTAGAGCTTCCTCTACAGTTATCCTCTTGTCAGGGTTGAAGGAAAGCATCCTCTCCAAGAAATCAAGAGCTATGTGATGATGGAAAGAAGAACAATGAAAGTCACTGCCTTGTAATAACATAATGTACCACTATCAATATTTCAGCATTATTTTGCTGTAAGTTCTTGCATATTGATCCTACATTCTCCATCTATAACCATTATCATAATTACTATCATCATCATCTTCATCATTACCATCGACATTACTTTGATCATCATCAGCAGCAGTAGCATACCATCATCCTCATCATCCTCATCTTTAACACCATAAAGGCTCGTTCATATATCACGGTGTAAACAGCCACAATAAAAGCAGCTGCATTTGTTTAAACATGTAACTAAAGGGCAACAGCACGCAGTAAAGGTCCTGCGCATATTCATCGAGCTCTGTGTTATAAGATATGGAAATGTCAAGCGTAATACACTTTTCACATCATAAAAAAGCCACTACATATTATTGTGTCGTATCCGAACAAGGCTTTAAGGGCATCACTATCACCATCTTCATTCACAATCATCACCAACGTCACATTATTCATCAAAGAAATCATCATCATGATCTTCATGATCATCAGTAACCTCATCATCATCATCTTCATCATTAGTATCGTCACATCGTCGTTGTCGTCGTCGTCGTCGTCGTCATCATCATCATCACCACCACCACCATCATCAACATCATCATTACTTACCTTTGTTATCAGCCTTGGGGAAGAGTGATTTGAGGGGAATCTTGGACTTGAACGGTAGTCCCTGGAGGTAGGCTCTGGCCTTCTCGTTGATGATGCACTTAAGATCGTCTTGGGATGGCGAACCTAGAACTCCCAGGATGTGGTTCAGCTGATCCAGATCTGACATTCACCGTCAAGTCAAGGACAACAATGGGGTGGTATTCTCAAAACTTTTCATCTTTTGTGTTACTAGGAGACATTTTAATTGCCATGATAAATCTAAATAAGAATAAGTCAACAGTTACTGTCTGAGTGAACATCAATAATAACTGTTAATTCCGCACAACTGAAATTTGTTATACTTGAAAATCTCTTACAAAAATGAAGATGTATTATTCATCATTTATACTATTTTTTTCATGTAAAAGTAAGGGTATTTTTCTTAAAAACAGCTTTCAAATTGGAACACAAAGAACGTGAATGCAGTTATTTGCTATAAGGCAGGGTCATCATTCTGTATCTTTAGATAAAAACTCATAGCCTAGCCTTAGTCTAGATCGAGGAACCTAATATAGAATCCTCGCCCTAGATGGCGCTGCTGACATCAGACTGTAGAGGTGTCGTGGTCGAGTGGATACGTCGCCGGACTGTCGATTACAAGGTCCGCGGTTCGAGTTCCGCCGCCGCACTAATGTCCTTTGACAAGACATTGATCTACATTTGCCACACTCCACCCAGGTGAAGTAAATGGGTACCTGGTAGGAATGTATTCCTTGAAACGCAGCGCGCATAACAGTTGCACTGCTAAAGCCAAGGTAATTATGCTGCATTATTGTAGAGCGCTTAGAGACTTCTGATAAAGTAAGTGTTGGGCGCTATATAAGCAAGGATAATTATTAATATTATTAGACTGATCTATGAGTTAAAGGATACAATGTTTTCCAGGAAAGATGGGTCTGTTGCTCAACATCTCGGCCAGAATGCAACCAACCGACCAGATGTCAATGGACTTGGTGTAACCCTTGGAATTCAGCATGATCTCGGGGGCGCGGTACCATCGCGTCGCTACGTACTCCGTCAAGAACCCTGTGTGGTCGTGGCCGGGGTCAGCTATCCGTGCAAGTCCAAAGTCGCAGATCTGAGGGCAAATTATAAAAATGTACATGTATGTGCTGTTATTCAGATTGTACATGTACCGGGTAGTAAATATTTACCTTATGACATGCATTAACTACGAAAGATACACATACTCATACCTACTCAGTTCATCATCTTATCACTAAAAGGAAGATTACTTGTATTTTTTATGATAAATAACATTGTTTCTATTGTGATGACAGGAAAGTAGGATGGACAATGATCCAGTGAGATTATGCAGCCCTGCCACACATCCTGCAGAGGAGGAATAATTACATGTATCAACTTCTGGTGGACTACCAGATAAGGACCTTAATGCATGGGTTTGATTGATTTTGTAATCAGGGTATCAGTATAGTGAACCTAGTTAATTAATTACTTTTTAATTTTAAATCCACTGTAAATCTCAAACCAACAAATAATTCATATTTTGGATAGTTGGATAGTAGGCCTATGCTTAAATAAAGGTACTGTACCATTTTAGTATGCCAGAAATATAGAATTGGATGACTACAAAAAATATGGTTTCAGAATCCTATTAAAAAACATACTACACATGTAGACCCAATGAATGCGATGTCACACTCATCATTCTTGTGGCATAATTCTGATCCATGTCAAATTTCACGACAAATGAAAAACTCTACAAAAGAGATACATCTCCTATATAACATACATGTACTGTAATTTATATCTTATGATGCATCTTATGATGATTTTTACATGTACGCCTGTTCTATTATTACAGCATATGTTAGCAGTAACCCATAGTCACATTCTACCTTTAGCTTTCTGATTTCTCATGTCATAATAATATTTCATTATAATTTTTAATATTTTATTACCCTGCCCCTAACCCCTTTCCCCTTGTGCATTTTACATTATTAATTTCAATAATTCTACTATTCGGTTCAGCTTGTATGCATTTCCATTATATAAAAAAATGAATATAATTCTCTAGTGCTTTATATAAAAATAGTGATTTGATATGACATTACAAATATGTAATTCAAGTTCTTAATCAGAATGATTTTATGATGGAAATCAATAAAATTCACATATTGTACATATCCTGAAGTTTTTTATTATAAAAACAAATTGTCTTCATGAGACTTCAGAAACAACAATCTCTTCTCTAAAAATAACCCGTATTTGTAATCCTCCCTCTTCCTGATGCATTAAACCTACACACACAGACACAGAGCCATAAACTAATTACTTGATTCAGTTTGGAGATGAAATATAAATATCATCACTAAGTCATTTGTCAGCGTACATCTGCATGACGGAGAAGACGGCTCATTAATATCATTATCGGGCAAGACTTCACAATCGTGCCACAGGCAAGATTGAGCGGGATCGCCTTTCTTGTCAGAGTAGCGACCCAGTTTTCTCAAGGGGAACCCGTTTTCAAAGGGAACCTTTGGACTGTCTGTCCATTCATGATGCACCTGTACCTTTGTATCAAATTTCTGTAAGACTTTTTATAATACAAATAATAATAATATGTCTTGTTTACCCAGGGCAGCCTCATCAGTACTGTTCTCCCTGAGGGCCCTGCAATCATATTATCACCCCCGCTTTTTTCAAAGTTTTGTTGCTGCACTAGCAATCTTGAAATAAAAGCACCAAGCCCCGACCATCTACATGGAGACACACGCAAAATCGTAAATATGTCTTGAAATGAGGTGCACCTACATGTATACGATTGTCTGACACATCCTTCTGCAACAATTGCACTGAAGTCAATTTCCTAAAGTCAACACCAAACTAACCCCCAAAAATTAAAATCACTCATAATGCACAAAAACAGTAAAGCCATATGATTGTAAATTATACTTTCTTAGTCTGAACTTTATACAGCAAAACGCAGGTTTAGCATCGTTTAAAACAAAAACTTAACAAACAATCTGGATCCGGCTCTCGTCTGAACATTGAGTCATGGGAACACCATGTAACTGGGCGGGGCTTACATTGAGCTGGCACTGATGTGTGGTTAGCTGTCATGTCAACTGACCTCTTCAAAATTAGTATCTTTACAAAAGAACTCTTAGTACAATGTTATTTTCCAATGTATAACAGAGATGCCAACTTTTGGAAATCAGAAATAGGGAGGATTTGTAACCGACACTAAATAATGTGCGCGTAGCGCACATCTCGAGCGCGTAGCGCCCGACCCATGCGGCCGGGGTCCAGGGCCCACCTTAGGGCCCTGGAAGCTCTGGGGTTCTAGATGCTCTCTGGTGCAATCTGAGCCTTATTTTCGAGCATTTTACATGTGTATTTAGTTAAATAATTCCCACCTTTTTTTTTTAATAAAAAAAAAATTGTACAAAATGCATGATGAATTTCTTTCAGACTTCCAACTACACGGGTACTTGATACTGTATTCGGTCTTATACTTCTGAGACCATTTCTTGGTCTTCTTTTGCTGATTTTCGACCATTTGGATTCTGTGTCAATATCCATGCATTGGTTACGGCGATCCATATGCTGAAACAATCTTTCGCTACTCTTAATTTGTCTTTTAACATAGTGGAATTACTACATGCTAAAGTTAGCAGACGATATTTCTTATTCAATTCACAGATATATATACTGATAAGCGTCCCCCCCAAAAAAAAAAAAAATTGATAATTAAAAAAAAAAAAAAAAAAAAAAAAAAAAAAAAAAAAAAAAATCATTTTTTTTTTTTTTTTTTTTTTTTTTTTAAATAAATCGGGAGGATAAGGATGCTGATCGTAAGGTCGGGAGTTGGGGTGAATTATCGGGAGCCTCCCGATGAAATCGGGAGGGTTGGCATCTCTGGTATAAGCCCATTTCACTATTTTGAAACAATGTTTTTTTAATATGAGTTGTGTTTACATTTCCCCCAGTGTGAACAGGCTAAGAGATGACAATGTATGATAAATGAGATACACTGTATCACTAATGAATATAGCAAGGATTTTACTACACCTATAATGCTGATAGCTATCCCACATGGACATGTACGTCTACATGGTTTGTTTACAAATAGAAGTAGAAAGGCACTAATCGTGATCGTGCTTACATGTACATCTACATGCTCATGGTCATTTACATGTATATCGTACTGCTCAATACATTTTGTGTAGCCCGAGCTATAATGTATGTATGCAGCACTATTGAACTTTGGCCAAACAAACAGGTTGAGACTGTTAACGAGACTTCCACCGAGTTAGAATTTCCCTCGTCCAATGCAACTGAGAGACACAGTAATTGTCAACTGATCTCTCACAAATCCTAGAGATGCATTTAAACATAAATATTTTGAAAAGAGTACTCACTCCCACATACAGTGTACTGATTAAATTGTGCCATTACTGTATTAGAAAGCTTGTATATTTTTGTTCCTGTACATGTTTGTATGTACATTACAGTTTCGCTTCATTTTGCAATGTACATGAATGTATATGATTTTATTTTTTACTTCATACACCAAATTCATGAATGGCTATTCACCACACAACAGTTAGCATCTACTCGGAGTCATAAGGGTGTTAACTTCTATCACTCAACGTTAAGTTTAACGACTTTCTGGCTATCAAGAGACGATACAACGATTGATTGATGTCTGGGACATATTTTACTGATGCGCTGTGTGAGATAACTATTACATCTGCTGGCTAAGACGTCACTAGGCTGAAGGCCAGGTGAAGACACACTGAAGACTATACAATGTATGTGTATCACTTTACAAACAAGGACTGCCTCGTTAAAGGGAAAACTGTTTTTAAAAATATTTTTTTTGAAAAAATTGTGATCACTACCGTATTTGCCGGCGTAAAGGCCGCAGTATTTTTGGAAGAGAAAATATCAAAAAGTTGGGGTGCGGCCTTTACGGCGAAACAGAAAAAAAAAAAAAAAAGTCAAAACCCGCACAAATTTGTACATATGGGACTAGATCTACGAACGGTACAATAACTATACATTTCCACACATCTTACCGACAATTTTATCTTGCATTGTTGACATGAAGACGAAAATAAACTTCCAAAAACAAAATCTGCCGATAGATTTTGATCCAAGTTCATGCCAATGCATTGCAAAAGTAAAAGAAGGGCCCGTTTAACGGAGCTCTGCTGCCGCGAAGCATCCACGCGAAGTCCCCATTTTCAATCCATTTCAATGACTACATCACAGAAAACTGCAGTGTATGGTATTAGTGCAGGATGGCCGTGCGGTTTAAGGTGGTGATTTTAGTCACATCAACATTTGTACGCAAGAGATCTAATCCCGACTTTGGCAAAAGATTTTTTTTTTTTTTTTTTTTTTTTTTTTTTTTAAATGTCAAAACCGGGGGTGCGGCCTACAGTATACGTAAGGGTACTTTAAATAGGCTGAATTGGCAGTGTCACTGTGGCAAAGTGCCGAACAACTTCATCATTTGGTCCAACACAAAATGACTAAAAAGATCCATTAATAATATATGCTACCCACAACACATTCCAAGATGTGCTCCAAGAGAGAAGGCGCATAGGAGTAAAACAGAAATTTACGACAACAAACAAGGGAGTTGTCCGTGAATACATGTACATCACAATCCAGTAACCAAATTGCCAATTTGCGATTCCTATATAGATTTAGTGATCTCATTTTTCTAACATTCATGACTTTCTTATTATTGGACCGATTTATTTCATATGACACTGCTCTTCTATGAAACTCACTGTTTATCTTATTTTTCTTCTTTCACACAAATCAACTTAAACAAGGGTTGGATTGCCTTTCAAGAAACTCACGATCTTCTACGATACTGCTGTTCTATGAAACTCACTATCTTTTCAAGAACAATGCTATGAAACTCTCCGTCTTTTCATGACAAATTCTATGATACTGCTCATTTGTAAAGCTTTCGATAAGACTTTGTCAGTAGGAAAAAATTGTGCTAGGACATTTTTCTGTATTTTCTCTTTCTGTCCCTTATTTATTATCTTTTTTGATACACATGTATCTTTAAGCACTATTATAACAAGATGCAGTAATGTTTGCATGTGGTTACATTTTCCCCTTCATATGTAAAACATAATTTATTTATTTGCTATGGCATCTTTTTGAATGTGGTTTATCCCACCAAAAATTTACATAAAAAGGGTTAATACCTACAATATGCTACTCCACACTAGATTATTATCTGCAGTAAATTGTATTATTATCACTTATAACGGTGTGAAGAAGGGGTAAATTAAAAAAGAAAAGGTGAATAAAATGAGAAGAAATGGAGAAAAATAATACTTTGTTGATTAAATTTACTCATTTATCTATTTATTTATTCATTTTCCAGTCAAAGTTAAACAAAAACAAAAATTTACGTCTAGTGTCCGAGGACAGTCAAAAGGAAACTAATTCCTATTTAAAGAGATTCTCCTCACTAGTCAGTGGTTCACTTACATATACAGATGTTTGTATTGCAAACATTGGTAAATACAAATAAACAAACAATCTCAATTTTCATCTCTGACAATAATAATAAAGTAATCAAATAATATTTAATGTATATAAAGGAGAAAATGAAAACATGGAAGAAAGAAATAAGTGAGAATGAGATAGAGATAAAGACTAAGAACTGAAAGGGTTAAAAATGAAGGAGGAAGGAGGACTCATTGCTCCAACGCTGTTGAAGGCTTCACATAATCCAAGTTATCATAGCCCACGGCAATCAATGGACACGAATTGTAATGACATTGTATTACAAGTAATGCCTTTCAATTCCCATAGAGCCTCATGTTGAATCCCGTTTGAAATTGGTTCTCCCATGCAATGTACATGTACATGTATATATATCTATCTACTCGTCAGGGGAGGCATGTGATAAAAAAAAAAAAAAAGGAGTCACTCTCCCACCTTATCCACCTTGAGTGTGAAATTCAATACAAATGGAATCTCAAAATCGCCATTGTTTCTTACTATTTTTATAATTAGTTTGACCAAAACTCTGTACTATAATATAATTAAGTCTCAGGGGTATGCACCATACAAGCATTGCTTTTTATAGCATCCCCCTCTATTTGGATGTATACGTTTAGGACAATAATGTAAGTTCCTGCCTATTAAACATGGCATTAACAAATTGCGTATTTTACCTTTTTATGCAGGGCTGGGGGCCTCAATTTCCATTTAAACATAGTGGCCGCTTTGAAAAATTTAGTGGCAAATCACCTTCAGCGTTGTCTGCTCATTTTCACAAGACTACCCTTACCTAAGGTTCTCGCAGGCACATAACACCATTGGTGCTAATACCAAGCGACAGGGGACAGGTTCTAAAAAATACCAAAGGCAAATTATACAAGACAAGAATACTTCCAAGGGTAATTAATGAGTAAATGCAAGTATTAAAGGGATCCGGTAACTTTGTCTCAGATTCTGAAACAAAATTCTGGATTTAGCTCATGGTGCAATGATAATTATAAACCTTTAGGTCAGTCAGGAACCCCATGACTTTTACAAGCCGATCGCCTGTCTGATTATCAAGATATTTATGATTGGAATTACAAATTTTGAAAACCGTTCGCCTGACGGTTTTCATAACACTACAGTCTATTGGGGAAAACGAGTATGGTAAAACCAGTCACTCAAAGAATTTTACTTTTTTGAGGCACTTCTTGATCATTTTGAAGCGCAATTTTTTTAGGGCTTCAATATTACACCATATCACAGACACTGTTAACACGTAGGGCCGTGTATCTCAGATTTAACATTGTTAAACGATCCCTTTAAAACCTGCAATTTGGTTTGGGGGACCAGAAGAACTGTCCTCCGTAACCACCCACAGGATAGTGCAAGACCATATTGTCTATTCAGAACATGGAAGGACCTCAACTCTCTGTTAAAGCATACATGAGTTAATGCCCTTCTGGCTCCAAACAGACTACATATCGAGGGTTCAGTGACACAAAGACGGAACTCCATATTCTGCCAAAATGAGTATTTGATATCAAAATGTTCAGAAAAATGTCCAGGAAACGCAAAGACTCAACTCCACCCAACATTGAAGTCAATGACTAGTGAAACATAAGACTTATCTCCTTAAGGCCCGAGTGCTCAGTGACGCATACACCACTTTTTCTCAAAATGGAGTTACGTCCTTGTGTCACTGACCCCTCGATATAAACTTCACTCATACATTCCTGGCTAGAAGCTGGCTAGAAGCCTGCTATCGCTTACCTTGAGATCACAGGTAGTATTCAGCAGCAGGTTGCTTGGTTTGAGGTCCCTGTGAAGCACGTTGGCTGAGTGGATGTACTTGAGCCCTCGAAGGATCTGGTAGAGGAAGTAGCAGATGTGGTCGTTGCTAAGCGGCTGGGTCTTGAGCAGTTTGTACAGGTCTGTTTCCATTAGACTTTGGACAATATATCTGATTGGGAATCACCCCAAAGTCAAGGAAACTTAATATATGATGGTGATGTTGATGTGGTTTCATGGTGACTTCCATAGAAGTTCTAACAAAAATATGAAAGTGAAACTGGATTTGCTTCTGAAAGAATCTACGCCATATCAACCCAGTGTGTAACCATCCCTCTGCCCCCCCCCCCCCCCTCCCCCACCTCAAAGCAATCTACTCTGTATCCAACTATGTTTTTATAAAAGTCTTACAAGTTACAGTACAAAAAAGATATCTATGGTCAGATAACATAAAAATTATGCTCCCAGCATCTACAATTTGACAAGGTAGAAAAATATTGTATTACAACATATTGTTCAGGTAAAGTAAAACCTTACGTAGAGGGATTTCAAAATTGTTTTGGTCCAAAGTTTTAAAATGTTAAAGTGAGCCCACTATCCCTCATGCACTTACATGTAAATAGCAATCCTCTTCAAGTCTCAGTTACCTAGCCCTCTAAATAAGTAAATAACAATTTTCAGCACAAATTTTGTAATTATTTAAAAAAAAACATATAAATTACTGAACAAACAATTTGCTACCATGAGATAGAAAGAATAAAGCAATAAACTAGCAAAGGAACAGAAAAAAAGAAATGGACAGAAAACACAGGAAGAAGGGAAAGTGGTAGATGGCTCAGAGAGAGAGAGGGAAAATGGAATGAAAGAAAAGAGGACGAGGAAGAGACAGACACACAGAGAGGGGGGGGGGGAGGACGGAGCAACAACAAACAAGAAAGGGAGAAAAGGGGAGACAGACTGAAAGAGAAAGTAAGAGAGAAAAATAGATATAGCAAGAACATATCATATTTTTTCCATGCTTTATTGTATAGTATAACAAAGGATACACATCTCTCATGGCTTCAATTGTGTCTGCCTTGATGATATCTTGGATATTAATAATCTGTACAAAGAAAGAAAGATACAAAGCAAACATATAGTATATCAGCATGTTCAGACCGGAGGAAATTCATACAAAACGTGTATGTTAGTTATTAAAAAGAAACGTATGAAGATTCATCATACAGTGAAAGGGGAATATGTACTGGATAATAACATCATAATAAGGAAACTAATTTTGAAGACATCAATTGACAAGAAAGCTGGCCAATCATTAATGCACTCTAACAATAAAATCCAACCCAATTATATATACATTTTTTATTGTTCAAATGATACAATGTCCAGATGAGGAAAGAACCCTGATTCTTTGGCAAGTTCTCTTTTGTTTACGGTAAACGATGCTCAAACATGGGTTTTGGTATGTGTATACTACATGTTGTTATAAGACTACATGTACAAAATATTATTTACTTTATCATAAAGCTTTACGCTTTTCATAGCCATGCATACAATGAATTTTGGTAGTCTGAATTGGGGTTGGAAGGAACAACAGAAATATTGTATTACACATGATATGAATTAGAAAGATGATATACTATTCTCTATTTCAAACTATTTGTTAGAAGTGCTCCAGAGCAATTGTTCCATTACTATAATTAAATAACTACAAAAGAAAGTAAGATTGAGATTTGAGAGGATCAGAACACTGATAAAGTAAGGTAACTTTGAAAGAATAACTTACATTTTCATGATTGAAGCGTGTAAGGATTTTGATCTCTCTGAGGGTTCGTTGGCAGTATGTCTGGTGCTCAAATGGACTGATCTTCTTGATAGCCACCTTACCTCCGTGTCTTGTATCAACTGCACTACTGCAGAGGGCCAACAAAGAAGATGAAGGAAGAAAAAAAAAAAAAATTGTTTGTTTAAATACATGTGAATATCAATAAATCAAATCGACTCAGACTCAGCGTAAAAATATTTATCCTACGTTTGCTCAGGGTTTCCTTTCGTCACAGAATTAGGGTTAGGATGATGGATGCAATTAAGTTTAAGTTTTAGAATGGGTCCAGGCATGAAGAAAAGAATTTGGTTATTGTATGAACTGTCGCAGGTGCATGTAACATACAACAACAGCAACAACAACAAAAATCATTAACTTCCACACACATGTACAAAACACAAGTACACTGTACATGTATCGCCTTACTGTAAAACTTGAAAACAATCTTGCTCATGAGATGTTCGCAAACTTTGTGAGCCGTTAAGATTTGCGAAAGTTTCATGCATCATTCAGACTACATGTTCATGTACACTGAATTTTCGCTATAACTTGTGACATTTTTCTTGCTATCATTTACAATGTGCACAATTTTCGCATGACAAAAAACTTGTGGGTTTACATCAAGTCTATCTGATTCTACTGGTAGCAAGGCTCACATTACTCTTTTGTCAGCGAGGGCTCTTCACCCCAAAAGAGCCCCTGTAAGCCTTTTCCCGGGGGTTCTTTTAGTACTCATGGGGGCTCTTTTTTAAAACAAATTTCCATTAAATTTGTAAACATGATTCTCCTAAATTTTTTGCTATTCAATCATTATCATTTATTCACAAGTAACATAGGGGTTACTGACTTTCATCCCTCTCCATTTCTTCCTGTTCTGCACATTATTTCCTCCTCATCATTCAGAGTAACCTTCAGGCCTATGTACATTCTTTTTTTGTCTTTACCATATCCTTCCACAACATCTTTGGTCTTCCTCTTCTTCTCAATAATGATATACTGGTTGAGGCTCATTATTATTTTGCTGGTTTTTTTAAATCACCAGATTTCAGAGGATTCGCACTTTTCATAATGAAAAACTTCTCCATGTTGCCCTCCTTGCGCTATCACCTCTAGCTCCAGCAGATATGGGGCATCAGCGTGCACGTCGGTATCACCAGCACAGTATAGCCACTGTTGACGGCCGCACTGCTCCGCGAGCTTCCGTCGTTTATATCAGTAATACTCATAGAGATATGGAGATGGGAGATATAGCGCCATCTTCCGGCGAATAAGCATAATTTGTTTACAATATGGTAGCCTCGAGACACCGTAAAATATGAGCAAGAAAATCCCACACGCTAACTTCCATAGTTCCATTTCAATGGTTTAAGGTTTGAAAGTTGAAGCTCAATATTGTGTGAAAGGTATTACAGAAAAGATAATCTATATTTTATAATTCCAAGGGGGCGATTTTCAATTTTGCAATCGCCCCCGTGAGCAATGTAGCTCACGGGGGCGAATTACCCGTCGCCCCCATGTATTTTGAGCAAATATATATGAGCAGCTACATGTACATGGGCAATACATGTACATTTACATTCATGTCCATTTGCGTGTATTCATGTGTGAACCAGACTCTCTACACTCAGAATGGATGACTGGTTACATGTATAATAATGTCTGTCACATTTTTTTCATATTCTGTCATAGGCTACACACATGAGCTGCAGGACATCTGTGAGATGAATTAAAATCCTTGACAACACATGGCACATCCACACAACTCATGAACATTTGCGTGTACATGTACAATGTATGTACGTGTACATCATCTTAACCCATTGCCTCTGGGAACCCAGTGGTCATTGTATTAAGCCTATGGGAATGAGAAAATTCAGTTGTTCGTGGGATGCAATGTACTCAAAACACCATTTTAATCACCACTAGGGTGCAGTCATATATTGTACATGTACATGTTCAATTTGGTGAAGTCAGAACCAGGAATAGCAATCAAACCTAGCATCATTGTAACACATTTAAAAGATTTGGTAAGGATGCAGAATCAGGACATTAAATGATTTCTCAAAAACGACCATTGAAACAGACATTTCATTTAAACAAGAGTTAATTTTGCTAAATGCATTTCAATGGGATGCGGTTATGTGATAATTGCCCCATGTTTACATTCACATATCTCATGATGCGGTTGTGTTCCCAAAGTCTGCAAATGAGCGATTTGTCTTCCAAGAAATGATGATTCACTAGTGTATGTTTACAATTCAATTTAATACAGCCCACGTACTAACGTAGACCTACGTGTCCATGTACATGAAAATCCAGACTACATTCATGTATTATGTCCTTGCATCAATAAATGTAAAATAGGAGTACCGGTATTAAGCAATTTGTAAGATTAATGGTCATGTTCTGAGAATCAATCATATGGCATACTGGTATTTGTGCTTTCCAGAAAGATCCTAAAATTGATTTTATTTTTATATAATAAATCATTCTCAGTGAATTTGACTCAAGTCAGCATACAACTGTAGCTAAATAAATGGTTGACACCACAGGCCTACATGATTGATATGATTTTCAACACACATTGTCTCTCATACACTTAACAAAATAATCATAAATGTGTGTTTTTGTTGGTTTTTTTCTTTACTTTGTAAGAACGTTGTATTTCATTTTTTCTGATAAATTCCACTACTCTATAGTTTGTTAAATGCAAGGAACAGTATAGATGCTAACTGGGGTGTCTGGTACAATACCAGTAATGGTGAGTGTTTATAAACAAGACATGAGTGAGACTATAGGCCCATTTACACAGCGAAAATACCACTTTAAAAAATCTTTAACTCCTACTTATACTACTAGAAAAAAACCCATTAAAAACGTATTTTCTCATTCCGATTTTTTGATGAGTAGTGGGCATGCACGTTGTCGCTGCTCTGCATGCGATAAAAGACTGGAGTCATTCTACACTGCTAAAATTGCTGGCATTAAAAAAACCCACACCCCTGAGATGGATTTACATTTTTGTTGTGTGTGTTTGCCACCAGAATGTTTAGAAAAATGTATGAGTTTTTCTTGAAGGGTATAACTCATGGTACATGTATGCCCACTCTGCATGTCAGTCGTTCGCTGTATACATTACTTTATAGGGGATCATTTTTTATTATTACTGTAGGCCAAAATTACCTTGAATTAATGTGGCATACATAAAACATGCTTCATTAAACTACTTGGTATGATAAGGCAGAATCTGGCTTGCTTAAAAAATGTTGTTTTTTGGAGGCGAGGGGAGGGGGGGGGGGCGTTCGTATGACACATGTATATTGCGTAATATTGGTTCATGGAAATCAGCATTCTAAAAATAAAGATGACAAAAGTCTGTTCATGTACATATTATTTCAGCAATTTGATTTGGGAAGGTTTATGAATGTGTATCACAACTTTAATGTCTCACAAGTTAAAAGTGTTTCGCCAAAGCAAAAATTCTAAAAATTGAATCATTAGAAGCAAACTTCAAATTTACACAACATACATGTACATGTCCATGTACCTGTATGTTGTGGAAATGTGCAGAGCGCAGACTACTTAACACATGCAAATTGGGCCACGCGCCAGTGCAAATCAATAGTCTATAAACTGCAAGGACACACCGTCTCCATTCCATGAATGGAACAAAATTGGGACAAGGATGCATGGAGGCATACCTTAACAATATAAGAACCATGGAAATATGTAAAGAGAGATCCACGCAATCTATACAGTATACAGTATACAATGAAACCAAGTTTAAAGGTACTGTTCAATATTTCAAAGTGGCTAGATTGTACGTGAGCCCTTAGCATTTCTACGTCTTACAATGTTACATAGCAACAACAAAATAGGTCTGCGCTGAATTGATGATTGAGGCGAGTTGGCTCAGTCGGTAAAGCGTCTGCATGTCGAACCAAAGATCTGAGGTTTGAATCCCACCCAGGCGGATGACTGAAGCCTGCGTTGTACATGTACATGTATGTTAACGTGCCCCTCCCTTCGTTTTAAAACACTTCGTCCCTCAGAAAGGACGTTAAAAGAGTCAATACATGTACCTGTGCATATTCAAAACCCACTGCAGTATTCGTATAAGAGTAGGGGGAACCCCGGTATAGTGGCCCACCTGCACACCCTAGTATAGTACGACAATACTCTGTAGAGGGGTGTACTCAAATGGAAGAAGAAGATTTTAAATGTTGTCTGACATGTTGCTTTGATCACTAGGAGCAAGATGCACTTGTAATGTTTACTTAAGGATGGGTATAGACCATGGCAGGCATGATGTCCTGTCACATCGTCCACATTATTGGGAAATGGGACCTGTACATGTACAACAGTCTGGTGTGAATGGGCCTTGTTTTGTTACATGGACCCTACATGTATAATGATGCTATAACACACATTTATTATGAACCTCAGTCACACCACCAAATTTCCTTTTGTACATACTAACATTCAGAGAAGGGTTCAACATTGACAGTCACACAAACTCAGGGGCACAACATATCTACATGTACATCCTACCCCAAAATGTTGAGCATATAATGTATAGCTATGCACAGAGGCTATAAAAATGTCAATCCATCCTAGCAACAACAACAAAAAACAAACAAAAGATAGTGTGAACCCCTTCATTGGAGTAATAGAACTTTTTGTCTGGTCTGTTGTGGGACTGGTGTTGATTTTGTTGGTGTGATTGGGGCGTAAAATACAGTGTATGAATGAGAGGAAGTGAACTCAAGTCCGTTCGCGCGTGGGTGCACTTGCTTTGTGTACATATGGATGTGCAATACAATTGCATGTTCTACAGGTGAAGACTTGGTGAAGTCTTGAAAAACACATTTCATACACTAAAACTTCCAACAGCTCTTAATCATTGACCTGATGTATCTAACAATGCTCAGTCATGCTCTGTCAAACATTGATAATATCACTGACTAAATTATTGTAGTACTGGGATTTATATGGCCTTAACCTGATGAGAATGCATGCAGCAATCACAGTTTGTCATAAAGCAAATGGCTGCTTCTTATTACAGTGTTGGCCTTCATAATAAGCATGTACATACAGAACATGTATACAACAGTATCATTTACATTGATATTCCAAGTACCGTAGCTGAAGAATAACTTGCAGCTTCATTTGCCCCACCCTCCAATATGATAAAAAGGAGGAAAATATAGAAGCCTACTGATTTTGCTTGTTTTCTCATATAGAGACAAACAGCATGACATAATTATCAATGCATTATTAGAGCATAATACATGAACGTGTACGACAAGTTGACTACTTGTAATGTACATTGTAGGCCTGCCTTTCGACAGTCATTTGGGAATTCTTGTACAGAATTCAGTACTGACTTCTGGTAAAGCACTCCTCAGGTAGATGAAACTTTCTGTTTTGTAGGCCTATCCAATGGCTAAAGCACTAAGATTTGTTGGCGTCTTGTTGTCGGGACAGTGATCATTCAAGGGCTAAATCAATCACTTTTTCATCTTCAACTTGGCAACACTGGTATTTTGCCTATATTGCTACGTTTAATAAAAATACTAGTGAGTAACATGACAAAAATGGACAGTGTGTGCAAATATTTAAAGGTACTATGTCCCATTTGCAGGCCAAAAAAATGAAAAAGTTACAATTCCAACTGCATTTGAAAGATAATACTAATTTAGAACTTCCCTAAAAAAGGTGGGGCTTGAAAATGTCTTCAAGTGGGAAAATAACGACTATTTCGTTGTCAAATCGACTTTAGGGCTATAGAGCCCAAAAGTAATAGTCTTGATTTTCAGACAATTGTACCGAATGGTCATACGTTTTATGCTGCGCAAAGATTCAATCAGTTTAATCTTGGCCATCACAAGAAGTGGGTTATTGATGTATACAAATGCTCATGTACCCTTTACAACTCTTTTCATGTATGTTATTACCAAAGAAGAAAAATAGCCAGTCAGTCACTCAATAGTGTCTGACAGTGAAGTCTAGCAAGTAAACGGGTTTCCTTGCATAATTTGAATATGAGGACACTGCTAACGTTTAAATTTCACAGATAGGACATACACGACATATCCATAATTCCTGCAAAGTTCTACATAATTTGAGGTTGGCTGCAAAAGGGACATAGTACCTTTAAAGTATAATTTTTAGGGCTCTAATAAAAATGTATTGAGCTAAACCACGAAACGTGGGCAATAGTTGCGAAAGTGTTTGGCTTACTGCACAGTAGCCTACACCCTGTACATGTATGCATCCAATTTATATACATGCACACCGCTCATGAATATATATGGTTTGTGTGTTCTTGTAAAGACTGTGGAGCTGCACGGCCTGAAGCATGAAGCCATACATGTAGATCTATGTGTGTACTCTCATCTTTCAAGGGTATTATTGACAATGCTGGAAGTCGAGGATCAAAGACAGATTATTTCAGATTTATCCTTTGGCAAGACATTAATCTATATTCGCTACTCTCAACCAAGGTGTAGTAAATTGGTATACCTGGCAGAGAAGTTATTTCTTGAATGCTTTCAGCATCTAAGGCCGTACTTTGTACACTCTTTTTTAGCTTTCCCTCAGATACTTATTTGCACAAAATATGTGGGAAAATTATTATAATTGGGAATATGATACTGCAGGATACCTGAGTATTAAAAAGTTACATTGTACATGTGGGTGTACATAACCAGAATAAAAAAGGAAAGATGAATAGGGGCTACCCCTCTTCCCATGGTCTCACTTTTTCTCACCTGATGCTGAGCCCCTCCCCTCCCCTCCCCTACTCCCCTTTCACCTTCACACACTAGTCTGCAGGCACAAACTCTATTATGAAAACTGACAATAAAACTTTGTTAAAGCCTCTAGCCTTGCCTAACTGTCAGTCTCTAGCTCTGGATGAGCCTGCTACAGACAGTACAGGGACTATGGACGGCAAGACCTACAGTAGTCTCATGGTTCATACCTCTGTAAGAAATTACCACTGACAATGATCTGTGCCTGTGAACTAATCACACACCTTGCGACTGACTTGCGCATGGCATTTAGAAGAAGAGGAACAGAGGACATCTAGTCTGAAAGCACAGACCCTATTTGACACTGGATTAGAATCAATTGTGTTTTGAGTCAAGCCTAACCCAGTAGCTAGTACTATTTGTGTTAATTTAGAATAACCAAGAGCGGCTACAGTACAGGGCCTATGGACCGCAGTCTCCACAGTCTCCTAGATCAGACCCTTTGTTACCTAGTACGATTGGCTCGGGTTTGTGCCTGCAAACAAGCGGGACTACAGGAGCAAAGTGGATTAGTCAACACTTGATGAAAGAAGCCATTCCGTAGGGAAAGTCCTCTGACATTTTAACATGATTATGACCTACCCTCTTCATTTCTTCTGCAGTACTTTTTGGACACTGAAGAATCCCTCCGACTACAAAACGTCAAGAATCAAAAGTATATAGACCCACATATGTAGTCGTACATCTTTAGCAGGAAATGATTTGGGAGTTCTCAAAAAATAAAATGATATGCCTACAATTTGAGAGTCCTCTGACATTTTAACATGATTATGACCTACCCTCTTCATTTCTTCTGCAGTACTTTTTGGACACTGAAGAATCCCTCCGACTACAAAACGTCAAGAATCAAAAGTATATAGACCCACATATGTAGTCGTACATCTTTAGCAGGAAATGATTTGGGAGTTCTCAAAAAATAAAATGATATGCCTACAATTTGTTTTTAATAAAAACGTCCTAATATCAGAAGTTAAATACAAACATAATCCTCATCCAGATGCTTTTACATTTACAGCTCTTTCTTATTCTAAAAGACATTTATGCGGACCTACATGTACAGTATATCATGTAGAGGTACTATTCTATAGGTCTATTTAATGTATTGGTGATAAATGATTCGGGGGGGGGGGGGGAGGAGTGCTAATTACAAGTATTTGATGATGAATTTATATTTACTTAACAACTATAAGTATTTTCAAATCAGAATTGTCATCATACATTTGGACTAAAATCCAGTGAAAATAGCTCTTACCTTCAACCACAAAATGGAGGAAAAAATTGTTAACAAAAGCATATTACACTGGCCATGCAGTGCATGCACTGTACATTACGGGGTGGTAAGGAAAATTGATGGGTAGATTATGAATCAAGGCTTATTCTAAGAGAAAAATATCTTCCTAAAATTCCTATGGGAAAAGCCTTGCATTTTGGTTTGCATAAATGGTATTCAATGCTGATTAGTCATGTAAACTGGACTTTCTCTCTTCATCTGTTTTTCAAAGTTGCTCCAGAATTTTTCAAGGAGGGTAATCTACAATCATTTACATAATGAATATTGCCATGGGGGAATGCTAGCAATACAGAGTTTAATTAAAATCCAATTGAGGATTGAGGCTTGGCTAGCATTACAAATAGAAATCTCTTTACATTAACGGTAATCAGCTTTGGCATCTTCTGCCAAGGCTTGTAAATATCATCAACCAACCATCCTGTCTTATTCTGGATTGTACAAAAAGGAAAACAATTCCAATAAGCATCTTGGCTTGGTGTTAACATGGTTTTCCACTCCATGGATTGTCTAGGCTTGATTGTTTAAAATAATTTTGCTTTGTTTTGTTTAATTTTGTTTTACTTGTGCTTTTTTAAGAAAAAGGAAAAATACACACAGTAAGGACACAAAAATGTGTTCTGTTTGTGGGATATTTATTTGTTGTGTGACAACCCCACCCCACCTTCTCCTATTTTCAAGAGGTCTTGTCTCTTTTTGGAACATGCTACAGAAAAGTAATAATTATCCTTATTTATCTAAATAAATAATTAATCATTTCCAGGTATTTTAATGTATTGGAAAAAGGAGGAGAAAAGAATGGGGAGAAGACAAAGATGAAGAAGAAGAAGAATTTGTTTTTAAAGGAGAAGAGGAAAAAAGGGAGGAGGAGAAAAGGGAGGAGGAGAAAAGGGAGGAGGAGAAAGGGAAGAACAAGAATAAGAAGAACAAGAAGGAAAAAAGGGAGAAGGAAGAGAAGGAGGAAAAAAGGGAGAAGGAGGAAAAAAGGGAGAAGGAGGAAAAAAAAGGAGTAGAAGGAGGAGAAAGAGAAGAAAAAACATATTTTGAAGAAGAAGGAGAGGAGGAAGAAGAAGAAGCAGCAGCTAAGTTTAGTAAATCACAAGCCTACATTTCTATCTAAGAAAAAATATATAGGTGTTTGGAAAAAAACATATTTCACCAATGGCAGTTCATATTACAAGCCTATGCATGTCTTCCTCAAACTGTATGTTATTTCTCCAGGTACTTATAAATCTGCAGGAAGACTGCAGATTAACAAGGAACATATGAAATTCCATGAATTTTTAACACAATGGAATAACATGCAGTAAGCACGCTGATTAAATTCACATACATGTATTTGGCTTTGGCTTTGCCTTAAAAGTCAATTAAAAAATACAGTGACGTTCATTTCTGCTATTCCTTCCTTATAGCATACAGATGATTTGATTTCCTTCATACAATGTTATAGAGTAGAATTTATTGAGCCGGAGCCTTTTTCATATATAAATCCCTTATTTTCTCCCTCTCAGTCTCTCTCTCCTACACGTGTATTATGTGCAATACCAGCCACATCCCCCCCCCCCCCCCCCCGCCCCTGCAATAGAAAGATGTGATGCCTTTTTGAGAACATGTGCCATTATATTGTGCAAGTACTGGCATTTGTTTCTCAAATTTCAACAAAATACCTCTCTCTCTCAAGTATATCCACTAAAATGTAAAATACAATGAGTGAATGCTTGCACTGAATTACCCACCAGGCCATCGGCTGATATTCATTCAAGGTATGTACACATGTAGAAGTAATTTTTTTTTTTTTAACTAAACGTAGGTGTCAATTTTTTTCTGCGGTTATTTAATAGAGTGTTGTGTGATTAACTACATGAACATGGATACATTCATGTTGGGCTAGAGCACATGTTGCAAACGTACAAAACTTGCCCATTGCATGTACATCATCATGTACATTGTAGATCTTCCATTCATTGCAGAGCGACAATTTGGCTACATCCTCTTCTCTCTCTCTCTCTCTCTCTCTGTCTTTCTCTGTTTTGCTCTCTCTTGCTCCCTAACTTTAGACCTACATTGACATACCCCTCGTTTCTCAACCTAAAAAATGTACCATCCCTTTCTATCACTCCATGACATCATTTGAAGAATCTCCATGTCCTCCTCCTGAACCTACAGCTAGCTCTGAGTCTCATGCTTTCTCCTGTCTTTCCTTTCCCCTCTGCCTTATCTTCCAACCCCCTTCACCAAAATATTTATGCAAGAGCTCTATAAATCTTGGCAATCGAAAACATTTGTCAAACACTTGTCAAACATTTGAGTTCCCAGCTGTCATTTACGGTTTCATGCTCCTGCCTGCATGTTCATGAGCAATGTACCTGGACAGGGAAGTGTGATACGACCACCCCCTCCCCCCTTCTCCCTCCCCCTTCCCCTCCTTCCTCCTCCCCCCCCCCCCCTTGAGTAAAAAAAAAAGAATGCAGGGGAAAAATGGCATCTAACAACATTCCTCCCCTTTTGAGTAAGAAAATTGGAGACAAATCAGGGAACATCAGGAAAATAATACCCCTTTCATAGTGCTTCTATCGGAGTCCCACCGATGAAAATACTGATTGAATTTTCCTTAAATGTAAACAAGGGTAAAACCGCAGCTTTCCCTGCTGTCCATTTCATACTGCGGTTGAAATGCACTCGCTGTGGCGAGCCCTTGCCGTGAAGAATTATTGCGCAATTATTAAGCCTGCGCCCTAGTTAGCATGCAGCATGCTCAACAAAAGTCAACAAACACAGCTGGTTACGATGAAGCGTGCGTACACTGCGACCTTTGACCATTTTCATCGGCCTTTTAGGCCAAATATTAAAAAAACATGTTTTATAGCGTTCTGTTTTTTTCGAAAAATAGGAAGGAGGCCCTTTTTTTTTATTTTTCAAAATGGCCGCTTGGTACATTTTCCCTGACAGTCAGGCTATTTTTCAAGATGCCCGCCAAATTTTTTTAAAATCAGAAATAGATCCATTTTAACAGTGTTTTTCGTGTTTTTTTTTCTCTAAAAAAAATAAATAAAAAAATAGGAGGCGGCCCCAAAAAAGGAAGCGGGCGGGGACGCTAAACATGTATATTTTATTTAATGGCCTTAATCTGTGTTTTTTCGCGAACGCATCCACAGTGGCTGTTTTATCGGTGTCACACCGACAGAAAGAGAATTTCTTCAATCGCCTACCGTATTTGCCGGCGTAAAGGCAGCAGTATTTTTGGAAGAGATAATATCAAAAAGTCGGGGTGCAGCCTTTGCCGCAAAAGAGTAAAAAAAAAAAAAAATGTGAGTCAAAACCATGAAAAACAGCACGAATTTGCACATACACTGTATGGGACTACAATAACTATACCACTATGGTACAGGACATTTCCACACATCTTACCGACAATTTTATTTTGCATTGTTGATATGAAGACGAAAATAAACTTCCAAAAACATCTGCCGATAGATCTTAATCTAAGTTCGTGCCAATGCATTGCAAAAGTAAAAGAAGGGACCGTTTAACGGAGCTGCCGCGAAGCATCCAGCCGAAGTCGCCATTTTGAATCCATTTCAATATATACACGAGAGAAAGCTACATGTACATGTGATACCATCAGGGACGGGATTTCTTCATAGTGGCCGTTTCATCGGATGCGTCCGGATGCATCCGATGAAAATCAGGCCAGTTTGAAAGGGGTATAAGGCAAAAATCTGGAAAATAGGGTGTAAAATCAAGGGGGGGGGGGGGGGAATCCGTTTTAAAAAAATTGGGAAACCGATTTAAATTGGGTAATTATCAGGCCTGGTAAGGCATTAATACTTAATACCAGGTTCCTCAGAGAGGACCTTAAGCTGTCGGTTCTCTGGTTGAATACTAACAAGCATTCATGCTTTCTTAGCGGTCAGGTATAATTACCACCACTAACTATAACTATGCAAATTACAGAAGCTCATAGTGAAAAAGTACAAAGTAGGACTGCAATACATGTACAGTTGGAATCAGTTTCACATAAACATTCGATTTAGGCCTACAGTGGCTACACTGTACATGTACACAGAGTGAGTACATTGAACATGTGCACTGTACATGTACTGACCACAATACAAACTAATGCTTAGCTACCCAATCTGACCTGGCTGCAGAGATTTTGTTACTGGAAAATAAATCATGTTCGCCAGGCACAGTGACAGGAAGGAAAGAGGAAGCCTGTAGCTTCTCTAATCTTGACAACTTAGAAAGTTCTCAATGATGGCCAGGCTATACTTCTCACGCCCATAGTATCACAGTGTCAGGCACAATGAGTTAAAGGTGCCAATCACCAAAAAATATGTTTGCTTGTTCATACATGTATGTGTGTATACCGGTATACAATGTACATGTATATGCTACCTCTGTTATGCCTCAGTCACACCTTTGCGTATTTGGCTTGCATATTGCTGCTATTTATGGCAAACCGTTTTAATATTTATTCCTATTTCTTGATATCAAGAATTACCATTGCTTTGGTCAACAGGAAATGGTTTCTTGATATCAAGAATTACCATTACTTTGTTCAACAGAAAATGATTTCTTGATATCAAGAAATAGGAATAAATGTTGAAACGGCTTACCGTATTTGCCGGCGTGATTTTGGTCACATCAACATTTGTACGGGTGGGTTCATATCCCGCCACCGACAATTTTTTTTTTTTTTTTTTTTTTTTAAATGTCAAAATCGGAGGTGCGGCTTATCCGGCGCTGCGGCCTTATCACCTGCAAATACGGTACAATAAATAAGCAAGCCAAATACGCAAAGGTGTGACTGAGGCAATAGGGTTAGTTTCACATTAGATAAAGCGTATCGTGCGGAGAAGCAATGTATGGGTGTGGAAGAGATATCCTTCTAGCCTTGTCAACCACACTCAGCACACGTACATGTAAATTTACGCATCTTCTTCAAATTAAATAATTTTATTGCAGAGTGACCGCAATTTCAAATATTTCAAATACGTTCAACTCTCAGAACAAATTAACAATTAAGTGTTGCCATAAACGATGTTGAAAAATTGCACTTACATGTAATCATGCAACCAAATTGTCAATTTGAGAATTTTGAATTAAACAAGTGCACTTCTGACGTTAGGTTGATCCAGAGCTCTTTTTTTTAAACAGTTATATCACTGTTTTGTTCAGCCTAGACGTAATGTCTTCCTTTATAGGCCATCAAGGCTCAAAATCCATGGGGGCGATGGGCGATTCACCCACATGAGCTTCATAATGGCCTCCGTTAGATTGCTAAGGGGGCGATTTCAAAATTAAAAAATCGCTCCCGTGGAATTCTAAAATAAAGATTATCTTTTCTGTAATAACTTTGACACAATATTGAGTTTCAACTCTCAAACCTTTATATGAAGGTTAGATTTTGTGCAGAATTACTTGCTCAAACTTTTTAAGGTCTAGAAGCCGCCATATTGTAAACAAATGTACCGGTACGCTTATTCGCCGCAAGATGGTGCTTTATCTCCTATCTCCACAACTCCAAGAGTATTACCGATACAAACAACAGAAGCTTGCAGTGCAGTGCGGCCGTCAGCAGTGGCTATACTGCGCCGTTTGTAACATATCTGCTGGAGCTATCTCGCGCAAGGACCGAAACATGGAGAAGTTTTTCGTTGGGAAAAGTGTGCATACTCTGAAATCGGGTGATTCCAAAAGACCAGCAAATAATTAACATCGACATGTAAATGTAAATCAACCGCAAGCTAAAATCAGTGAAAAGGAAACCTGTTGGCAAGGAGGCAACTGTAGGGGCTTGGAGTCTTGATTGGACCAGACACCTCGTACAGAGGGAGGAGACCTGACCATTCGCTGCATGTAACTTGTAAGTTGTAAGAGCAAAAATGCTGACTTAAATAAATGATGATGAAATAGCAAAGAATTTAGCATTCATGGGGACCACTTCAATGGTCAATGAAATTTGTATTAAAAAAAGAGCCCCCGTCAGTACTAAAAGGGCCCTGAGAAGGTTCACGGGGGCTTTTTTTTTTATGGAAGAGCCCTGTGGACCAAAAATTTAATTTGAGCCCAGTACAGTATATCTGTAAAGGACTTAAAGACGTTCGAGATGTATTAAGCGCTATATAAAAACTGAATATTATATTATTATTAGATCACCTTCAAGATGGTAAAAACAGACAATGATACAATGTCAGTTAAAGATGAAGTTGAGTTCTGGTCATGCGATTGCATTGTGAAAGAATCGGTGTGGAACCGACCAGAAAAGGTTAATCATCTAGCATATAAGAATTTGTGTGTATTGCAAGGTTCTTGAATCATCAAAATGATAAGAAATTTGGCCAAGTCTTGGTAAAGTTACACTTGCACAGAAAGATGTAGATGGGACTACACGAACACGTGGCGTATAAAGCCGCCCCCCCCCCCCCCGATCTTTACGATGTTACATGCATATTTAGAATATGAAGGCATTTGAAGAGCCATGCTTTTCAGGGAACATGTCTTAAAGGTACTATGTCCCATTTGCAGGCCAAAAAAATGAAAAAGTTAAATTCCAAATGCATTTGAAAAATAATACTAATTTAGAACTTCCCTAAAAAAGGTGGGGCTTGAAAATGTCTTCAAGTGGGAAAATAACTACTATTAGTTGTCAAATCGACTTTAGGGCTATAGAGCCCAAAAGTAATAGTCTTGATTTTCAGACAATTGTACCGAATGGTCATACGTTTTATGCTGCGCAAAGATTCAATCAGTTTAATCTTGGCCATCACAAGAAGTGGGTTATTGATGTAGACAATGCTCATGTACCCTTTACAACTCTTTTCATACAGTAGGTTTGCGGTTGCACCATGTGTGTGAGAGAGAGAGAGGTTTGAGGAGTCCTGAACTGACTCGGTAATCTTTCTTGGAGGAGTGTAGTCCTGAAAAGGACTGTTTGTTATCTTTCTTGGCATATAGTTCTCAGGAGAACTATAGCGCTTGGAGAGGATGAGTGGCTCGACGTTTCGAACAGGTTGACTATCCGTCGTCAGGAGTGGGGAATAGCTGGCGTGCGTGAGCTTAAGTCACCGGTGTGCGGACGTCAGGGAAAAATAGGTGACCGTATGTCGGCTTGAGTCATCGGGTGGGCATGGATGGTTGGCTGGTAATTCGTCTGACTATCCGTCTGGGCTGGAGTCTCCGGGTTGCGGACTTAGGAGAGTTTCGAGTTGATGAGTGGGGTGTGTTGTCGGCGAGACGCTGTATGTGTCCCCGACGTAGGCGGCATTGTAGTCGGTTGTCGTCTGCTGTGCAATGTAGCTGCGAGGCTGGCGGCTGCTTTGAGGGTTCGGCGGGTGGCGGTGGTTGATGTACGGGTGTCTGTCGGGGTGGTGAGGGCGGTGCTGGAGGCGGTGCTGGAGGCGGTGGTGGAGGAGGAGTGACCGGGTACTTGTTGATGAGAGGTTTCCAGATGTCGTTGATGTATAGTCCTGAGTCTTGAGTCAATGAAACACTGGCATACACGCCGAATCCGAGAAGCCATCGAAATTCACCGCCACAACACCGTGCCCCAAGATAGTCCTGAGTCTTGAGTCAATGAAACACTGGCATACACGCCGAATCCGAGAAGCCATCGAAATTCACCGCCACAACACCGTGCCCCAAGACTCAGGACTATACATCAACGACATCTGGAAACCTCTCATCAACAAGTACCCGGTCACTCCTCCTCCACCACCGCCTCCAGCACCGCCTCCAGCACCGCCCTCACCACCCCGACAGACACCCGTACATCAACCACCGCCACCCGCCGAACCCTCAAAGCAGCCGCCAGCCTCGCAGCTACATTGCACAGCAGACGACAACAGACTACAACGCCGCCTACGTCGGGGACACATACAGCGTCTCGCCGACAACACACCCCACTCATCAACTCGAAACTCTCCTAAGTCCGCAACCCGGAGACTCCAGCCCAGACGGATAGTCAGACGAATTACCAGCCGACCATCCATGCCCACCCGATGACTCAAGCCGACATACGGTCACCTATTTTTCCCTGACGTCCGCACACCGGTGACTTAAGCTCACGCACGCCAGCTATTCCCCACTCCTGACGACGGATAGTCAACCTGTTCGAAACGTCGAGCCACTCATCCTCTCCAAGCGCTATAGTTCTCCTGAGAACTATATGCCAAGAAAGATAACAAACAGTCCTTTTCAGGACTACACTCCTCCAAGAAAGATTACCGAGTCAGAGTCCTGTTCAGGACTCCTCAAACCTCTCTCTCTCTCACACACATGGTGCAACCGCAAACCTACTGTATATCTACATCACCATGCAAGCCGACACTTACAAGCAGCATCTAACTCTTTTCATGTATGTTATTACCAAAGAAGAAAAAAAGCCAGTCAGTCACTCAGTCAATAGTGTCTGACAGTGAAGTCTAGCAAGTAAGCAGGTTTCCTTGCATTATTTGAGTATGAGGACACTGCTAACGTTTAAATTTCACAGATAGGACATACATGACATATTCATAATTCCTGCAAAGTTCTACAGCATTTGAGGTTGGCTGCAAAAGGGACATAGTACCTTTAACTGATGTTCTTCCAAACTTGCATAATAAGAATGAGTAATGCTCACAAATTATTTTTCACCTCTTCCCAGAACTCAACCTTCTCTTTAAAGTGATACCTTGCTTGAGAAAAAGAAAAAAATCATAAATCACAGAACCAGTACAGAAGTTACAATGTTTGAAGGGTTTATGGCACTAGTTCTCAACTAAACAATCGACCCAAACATGTTGAAATATCATACCCATGATTGGATGAAATCGCTCACACCTGCATTATTGGCCCACAGGGGCTTCTCAATTAGCTAGAATATGAAGAGATTTTGATGCATGCACATTTAATAAATGCAAATGAGAAAAATGGAAATCGCTAGCATGCATGCCGATAATTTTCCATATTTGAGCAGATTCTGCAGCCCATCTGGGTCGCTGGAGGTGGAGCAATTGTGCAAACTTACCTAAGCAGATGATGGGGGTGAGAGATGGAGGATGGGGATGGGGAGATTAAAAGAAGTATTGGACGATTGGTCAACTGTTTTGATGTAAAACAAATTGCTGAAACTCTTCAAACTTCATGATTTCTGTGGTCTTTCTTTGATTTATGTAGGGACATTTTCTCAAGCAAGGTATCTTTTATGTTTTTTGTCTGCTGTGATCTATTGAATTTTGCATGTGTGTAATATGTGATATGCTTTGCTATGCATTTTACAGTGATTTTGCAATGCATTCAAATAACCGGACTTACAACTGTAACTCTATTTTGCATATCAAAGATTTGCAGACAGTCATATTACAGTAACATCTCCATCATGTTCATCATATATTGATTATTCCATCATGGAAAGTGTCTGCATATTTGCATGACCGACAATGATGTCTGATGACAATCCATGATGATGTGCATTCTCTCTGTCTAACTTAATCTCACCGACTCACTGAGTTCATGAATTTATAATACTCATTAATATCTAGGGGTGCTGGTCCGAGAATGAGGATCGATCGCAGAAACGAGGATGTACTCGTAAACGTGAACAAATCACGTCCTAAAAAATAAGGATCGTCCGCATTTCGCGGACATATTTTTTGTTCGGCACTCTGTGGGTGTGGGGTTCCCAGAGACGCAAAGTTCAAAGATCGGCAATGCGTGACATTTTCATGATTCAGCGCATGAGCGCGCGTGTGAGGGTATAACACACGTAGACTCTATAATAGGGATGTCAGACGCTCGCGCTGCAATCCTGAAATCGAGCCATCAATGTGCGTACGAGCCAACGGTGATTGTAGTTGAAATAAAAACATGCAATCTTTAAAAATTCATTAAAAATCAAAATTAGCAGGAAAGAACTAATTGATTAAGAATTACCGTAGATTAAAGTTGTATTCCAATATTGGAAGCATTTTCTTCACAAGTAGAATCGTTGAATCAATCAAAATATGGCAGTAAAGATGAGCTCTAATTCGCACATTGGCCCTTTGCAAGCGTTTGAAAGGCATTGTGGCACCCATGGCACTGCTTTTCTGTGACTCTGAAAAACTGCGCATGTTTACATCAAAATCTGGAGGTGATCCTGGGGTCACACAATGCCCAAATTTGGACATGCCATTCATGAAACTTAAGAAAATAATCCATGCGCGTTGACTTTTTTGCCTACCCCATACTTTTAATATATTTGAGCAGTAAAAAAAAGTTCCAATTTATAGCGATCTTTTTCTTATAAAAATGAACTTTTTGCAAAAGTCAATGTTAGTATATTTATAAGTGATATTCAAGCTATCTTTGAGCCAAAAATCTAAGGGAAATTCATTCAGGATCATCTACAGATAATCACAAACTTCCGATGTATACTACCCAAGACTGAACAACCGTAAGTCTTGACACTCGCCCTCAACCCCTGGTGATTCTGTGCTGAACACATACGGACCGAACGAAACATTTGCAGCTAGAAACTACTTTCCATGGATAAATTGAGAATTTTGATCGACTACAAACGTTGAATATAAGTTTTTCATAATTAAAGACTCCATTATTAAAGCAATAACTCAGTATTTATTATAGAAAAGAAGTTGAAATGTTGAATGTGTGTACAAGTGAAATGCCGGGAGGAAGTATAAATGAAAGAAAAGCGTGATGTTATCATCAAGCCGCAATGGCCACGTGCGCGCACGTGGAAATTTCCATTGTAAGCGCCGGCATGTGGCTCTTCTTCTAAGTTCACAAACTCCCTCTTTAAAAAAGATAAAATGCAAGAAATTATTAAAACAATGTTTCAAGGGAAACTAAACACTGTTTCGAGGGAAATTACGTAGAAATGAGCAATTCTAGTGACTCAGCTGTAATTGTAAATATACAGGTGTTATTCTCCTGATACATTTGTAACATTACAAGAGGTTTTCTGGACATTTACCATATTTGTTTTCCTTCATCAAAAAGCAATTTTACATGTACTTGGAATTGATATATTTTTCCACCATGACTGCCAGAATTTTAATCCAAGTTTACATTGAAATATCATCTTATATTTGTATAGCTGATTATTTGAAAATCTTTACTTGAAAATCAGCGATCCTCCAGATCCTCAAATCGATCCTCAAATTTTATCAGGAAACATTTTTCCTGTGATTTTTTTTTTTTAAATCTTTGTTTTTCTTTGTTTTTCTTTGTTTGTTGCCATGGCAACCTTATATTTTAATTTTAAAAATGTTGTGGAAAGATGTCCCTGCCATTATCTTGGAATGCAAAGTGTTTTGAGTAGCAATTTGATCTGGAAAGTAAATACCGGTATATTAATTGTTTAAATATTTTCTTATTTTCATTGTTTTGTTGCCATGGCAACAATATATTTCATTTCAAGGTTTCTCTTAAAAATGTTGATAAAAAGAATATAATGAAGTTCTGTTGAAATTTCAATGAGAAACAAGATATATTTTTTGAGATATGGCACATCAAACAATGCTTGCAATGTTGAGGTATGTACTCTTTACTATGTACTTAAATTACACTCGGTGCCATGCTTACATTGTAATTTCCTATGCAAAAACTTCAGGAAATACCCCTAAATAAAAACATTAAAAAATTAATATCTCGAGAATCGATTTATATTTTGACTCCATTTTTTTTCCATATTGAATGATAAATTGTGTTCTCCAAATACAGTGCAAAATTTTCATGATTTAATGGACTTCAATTTTTAGTCTAACATCCCTATCTATAAGGTACACTGTATAGCGTTTTTTCAAAATATAGCGCGCGCGTCGTGGGTAAGAGCATTTTCAGACCCTCGAAATGCGTGATACTTGGTAGCTCTTCACCGTCTTCTATAATGGGATGTAGAATCTACGTCTTCCCGAGAATTTATCGATCATAACGTGAAAGTCTCTGGATCTACAAAGTATCACCGCGAAATCCGTTTTTCGCATCGCCAACGTGCAGAGCGGAAAAAGGAATCATCCGCAAAATTGAGGACGATCTTTATTTTTTAGGACATGTCTATCTGCGTTTACGAAGACGAGCCCCTATTGTAGACGTATTTGAAGAAAAAAAAGGGAAGCAGCATCAAACTGACAGTGACATCAACAGAACAAATAAGACTTCAACTTAGTCTCCGTTACATCTACATGTAAGTCTTAGGTAAGTCAGATCTGGCCTAGCAATACGTGTTGTCAATTTGCCTTAGCATTAGCCTAACCCTGGCATGGCATCACATCACACTCACACTCACAGTCACAGACACAAAATATGCACCCTGCAGTGACCAACATTGCTAAGCTGTGGCACCTGTGCTGAGTGTACAGCCCCTGCCCTGGGTCATATTCGTTATAACAAGCGTGATATACGTACCAAACCATTCCATAAGCCCCTTCCCCGATGTAGTTCAGGGTAACATAGCGTGGACCGACATCGAAGACTTGTCCCCTCACAGTTTCAGGTTTCTCTTCGTTAGTCCGCTTAGTTTTTGCACCTCCTTGGTCGGCCATTTTCAAGCTTCCTTTCCGCCGTACATGTATCGGAGATTCACCGCTGAGCGCCAGCTAGCTATGGATAAGATAAGCCGTACATGTACCGTACCCTGCTGTATAGCGATCGTGTACATTGGCCAAAAGTTCAATCATGACGTCAATGGGCTTCGTGAAGAGAGGTCACCGAGCCTTTACAAAACCATGCACAGTTCGTGGGATTGTAGAATGGTGTCCAACTCATCTTTGTTCCATAATGTTGGTCAAGCATTTCCCCAGCAAAAGTCAATCTGATATCGGAACAATCAATTTTTATAAAGTAATACAATTTGGTTCCCTGATTTTGCCCTCGAAATCAATTTTAGACTTTAAAAAAGGCACTTGAGAATATATGTGATGACCACCCCTGTTTTCTCATTGAAGGTTCGTCGTCAAATCCTAAAAAAATGCAAAAACCGTACACTCAGTAAAGTGAATATCTGAAGATTTTTGTTATTCCTATAACTCCAGTACTTTGAAATTTTCGGATAACTTCCATCCCATCCCATGTCAAAACTCCAGGGGAGTGTTTCACCAGGGTTTCACAAAGATCCTAAGTAGAACTTAACACTAAGTTGGACTTAAAAGTTATGGACAGCCATTGGAGCCTTAAAATGAAATATATTCAAAAGCAGAAATTCAAGTATTTTAGACTTTTTTATAAATTCCACATCAAGAACATAGAATCTCCCATGATAATAGAAAATATGAATGATTTGAATCAACATTTTATGTCTTTTAAAGTAACTTTTACAAAATGTTTTCAAGGATGCTAATGGCTTTCCATATTTTTTAAGTCCAACTTAGAGTTAAGTTCTACTTAGGATCTTTGTGAAACACCCCCCAGGGGTAAGAGAACACTTTTTTTTGGGGGGGGGTCTCGAAATTTGAAAATTTGACATTTTGTTCCGTTGGGGGGGGGGGGTATCACCTTTTTTTAGGTCAGCCATGGGATTTTTTTTTTGTATAATTAAAAAAAAAAAAAAAAAAAAAAAAAAATCCAAAGGGGGGGGGGGTTTTGAAGGGTTATGGGGGGGTTGACACACAAAAAAAATACCAAAAGGGGGGGTTTAACCCCCCCCCCCCTGTGTACGCGCCTGACTGTATGTATCAAATCATACGGATCAATAATAACCGACGGTTGAAACAAATCAGGCGTAAAAACATAACTTGCCCGTTTGAATAATACTCATTTTTTTATCATTGCCTACCCTCGTGAAAGGGAGACTTCCTCCCTCCCCTCCTCCTTTGAAAAATATATATTATTACGTTTTTTTGTCCTTAACGTGCATGCCCTATACAAACTATATTCTTCATGGTAAAGCATTTTGTAATTTGACAGGATGAAGAAAGATGTCAATAAGTTTGACAGGGTCCTAAACTGCAATGGGGTCCTTAATGATACTTTCTTGCACCTAAAATTCTACCCAGAATTCTCCCCGCCCTAACAGTTCTTGAAACTAGTCATGAAAGGTCTAAACATGCAGTATAGACAATAGATGGTGGAGTGAATTCACTATAATAAAGGCAACCATTAAACATCGTCTAGAAAAGCCAATTTTGGCTTGATTTGTTCGGAATCTATTATCCAACTACAAAATAACAGGCAGTACACGACCGGGGATTGTAAGTTCAAGCTCTATATAGAAAATCGAATTGATTGATGTTATAGGAGCAACAAAGTAACCACAATAACCAGTTCGTTCTGTTTTACCAGAAATTAAATTAAATCGTACCGAAAAGGAATCGGGAATAGGAAAGGTGCCGGGTTAAAAAAAAATCATTCCGGCACAGAAGACATAGGCGCCGGAAGTGGGGGGAGGGGCAGCTGCCCCCCCCCCCCAATCACAAAAGTGGGGGGGGGGCAAAACGCATTTTTGCCCCCCCCCCCCAAAAAAAAAAAACGCCCCCCCCCCCCCTCAAAAAAAAAAAAAAAAAGCAGTAAAGGAGTAAAGATGGTTTGTATTTTTAACCCAAAAGAACATAACAATAATAAAAACCTGAATTAAATGACGTATGAAATTCCATTCAAAGAAAAGAAAAGTTAACAGGAATTAAATTTCCTAAACATTGCGCATGCTACCTATATTTATCAATGGAGGTTTTATAATAGCGATACGCGCATATCGTGGACATATTGCGAGAGAATGGGAAAGCGTGTCTGTTTTTTGTTATAGGGGTGAGAAGCTTATGAGCCCCTGAACGCTGGCGTACTGATGGGGGGGGGTATTTTTTTTATTCGATACCAGTGATTTACAAATGTTGCTGAAATGACAAGATTTTCCGGTATATTTTCTCATTTTTTTTGTAAGTCATACCTTTTTATGCGTTTGTTGGAAAATTAGAAATTCCAAAATTTACAGTCGGGCGAAAAATATGCTTATTTAGAAGCATTTATGTTAGGGACTGCAGAACGGCCGGGCTCGGGGACTCGTGCCACCCTCAAATGTTGAAAAAGTTTGTTACAGAGAAAAAGAGAGAAAGAGAGAGAGAAAAAATAAGTGACCTGCCAATGTCACATATGAGGTATCAAAATATGCTCATCTGACCGTAATTAAATACCTAAAACCCCCGAGCTTCCGGGGGCTCTGCCCCCTGGACCCTAACAAGGGCTAAAAGGCGGGGCCCTGGATGCTCATCTGACCGTAATTAAATGTCTAAGACCCCAGAGCTTACGGGGGCTCTGCCCCCAGACCCCACCAAGGGCCCTAAGGCGGTCCCCTGTATGCTCATCTGACCGTTATTAAATACCTAAAAAAAAGCCGAGCTTCCGGGGGCTCTGCCCCCTGGACCCCAACGAGGGCCCTAAGGCGGGGCTCTGGATGCTCATCCGACCGTAATTAAATGTCTAAAACCCCAGAGCTTACGGGGGCTCCGCCCCCAGACCCACCAAGGGCCCTAAGGCGGTCCCCTGTATGCACATCTGACCGTTATTAAATACCTAAAACCCAGAGCTTCCGGGGGCTCTACCCCCTGGACCCCACCAAGGGCCCTGTATGCTCATCTGACCGTTATTAAATACCTCAAACCCCCGAGCTTCCGGGGCTCTGCTCCCTGGACTCTCCGCCAATAATTTAGTGGCCTGCCAGTGTCACAAATAAGGTATCTAAATATGCTTATCTGACCATAATTGTAATTCCTAAAACCCCTAAACTTCTGGGGGCTCAGCCCCTGGACCCCACGCCATTTTACGCTCTACCTGATTGTTAATAATCCACTTTGAAAAACGTTCCGCGGGGCCTGCCCTGCATGTAACGTGTAAGAGTGATGGTGATGCAGATTTTTCTTCTGCCCCCCCCCCCCTTCCAAACATTTTTGCTCGTTAAGTCACTGCCCCTTTAAGGTGAGCCCCCTGGAATGTTTGCCCCCCAATCCCAAACTGCTTCCGGCGCGCCTGACAGAAGATCACTATTACATAGAGTATAATGTAACAATAAAGTAATTCCATCATGAGACCTTGTTTTATCACATTATGTTTCAGCTGTCCAGTAATAGTCAATATCAATACTTCTCTATACAAGAAACCTTCATTCCTCGTCACTCAACTCATGTCTACGGCAACAAGGCCTTTGTACGCAGGGGCGGATCTAGCTTTTTGCTAAGGGGGGGGGGGTTTGACCAAAATAATGACGATGCGGAGCATCGTCCACGAGCCGCGAAGCGGCGAGCCGATTTTTTTGGGGGTGTTTATTTCAACCCCGTAAGTGATGTTTTCCTGGCATCTATGAACACAACGGAGACCATAAAAAGCAGTGCATGATAACGTCTTTTTAAATCAAGTAACAGTTTAATACATAGTTATATCCAGAGTTATCATGTGTTTGGTTAAGTTACCAGATGAGTTGAATATCTTCTCACAATATTTGCACTTGAAAGGGTTTCTCTCCAGCGTGCGTTCTTTTTTCTTTCTTTTTTTCTTTTTGTTTTCCTTTTTTTTTGTTTTTTTGGGCCGCCCAAGGGGGGGGGGTTGCAACCCCCCCCAACCCCCCCTCTAGATCCGCTTCTGGTACGGTGGCTGCTCGGCCAACTCTCTGGAATTCGCTCCCTCGATGCATATCCATCAGGCTCCCACATGTTTCGTACCTGTTTCATTTTTGACATTGCAATAATTTAATTAACGTATTATAATTAAAAATGTTACTCTAATTGAATTTTCATAAATATTTGCTATCCGCTTATTGAATTTAGCTACATGTCTTTAGTTTAAGGTTTTTGTATTTCGTTCTTGTAACTAGTTAAATATAATTGTAAGAGAAAATTTGGTTTACTATGCGCTTAATAAATCAATCTTTATTATCATTATCATTTTCAAATCAATGATGCCGATGATAATGATAATGATGATTTAAAAAAAACGTAATCATGAAAAGTGTTGTATCTGGACCTGGCGGCCAAACAAAATGCAAAAGAGAGAAAAAGAGAAAGGGGAGAAAAGGAAGAAAGGACACGAGTATAAATGAATTGTAATAGAAAGAGATTTTTCAGGGTTTACAACATGCGAACAAATTGGAAAGCTCGGTCGCTTTGCCAACTCGCATGTGTTGCTTCAGCTGGATCTCGTGATCATAAATAGCTTCATGAATAGCGCTTATGAGTAAGATAACCTTGAATTCTCGTTGGTTGGCTCCTTATAAATTGCGCCTCAATAAACCGCAGTGGGCAAAAAAATTACATTTGGGAAAGTTCAGTATCTAAAATGTTCTTTGACGATAATATTCCTCCACAGAGTTCGTTTAATGTGCGCCGCAGTCGAAGTGAATAGAAAGCCGCTTATAATTATGTCAAAAATGTTCTACTCCACTATTCTGTTATAGGTGGGGGGGGGGGGGGGGTGGGAGCTTCCCCGAGGATTTTTAGAGTTCTAATTTTCGAGCAACCATCTGATCTGCCTCATATTTAGGCAAAAATGTGCTGGAATATACTATATTTCGGTTCCTTCCCTATATAGTGAATTTTGATGATGGAAATAACATTTTAAAGAGAACAAAGTATTTTAATTCGAATCCGCCGTGTTCTAAGGTAAGCAAATTCAAAAGATATGCTCATTGTAAACGCATATGTTCATGATAAAAGGAAAATCTCTGTAATAGTGTTTTGTTTATTTGTTAATCGTCGGTTTGTGTTTGTTTGTTGATTGCATTGTTTGCTTGTTTTTTCTACGACTCGATCAACTCCGAGGGTATTACCCTCGCTATCGTACGAATGCAATTTCATTAGCTACCTTAATTCCGGATGCGGAGACTGGTACGTACCACAATCTCAGGACATAATTACAGTAAGCTTCTTCTTCTTTTTTCGTTATAAATACTTTGATGGCAATCAGTCATACATTACTATTGTTGCCAATGATTTGTTTTTCCTCTCTCTCTCTCTCTCTCTCTCTCTCACTCTCTCTTACTCTCTCACTGTCTCTCACTCACTCTCTCTCTTCATCTCTTAATTGATACTTTCTATATTTTTCTTCCTTTTTTTAATTTCTAACAAAATCTTATACATAATATACCTGTCGGAGATATAATTTTTTGGTTATATACAATTTTATTGTTAAAAATCCGCAAAACAGCGACTTTCCCCGCACAGTTACAACTGCCCTTGCCCTGCCGTTCTCAGATGCAATCGTTAATACTGTCAAAGCCGTACGTCCCCCCCCCCCCTAAGTTATCATTCTTTCTATTTTAACCCATTTCAATTTATCAGAAAGGTTGAATTACTTAATTTTGATCTAGAATTATAGTCACCATCACCTACATTGATCCCCTAATATTCATGGTCTCCGATCGGTCAAACCCACGATGCCAATTTTCCATTCTTCTGTCAGTGTTAGTGCTGCTTCAAGGTGATGAAGATAAACATCACAATATTTGGCTGCCAATTATTCGAAACTATCAGCTTACTATGCTTTTCAACCAATATGCTGTCACCTTGAGTAATGAATGCTCTTGCAAAGGCATCAATACCCTCGGCTATACTGTATTAAAGTCACAAACGTTTATACTTATATTAAAGGTAAAGACCAGTATTGGAAACGCTCCAATCTCAAAAAAATGAAATGGAAGCTCTCATTACCAATCATGTGAAAGAATTTGTTTTGACTAATACATGATGACACAAAATTTGCCGGGAAACCGCCAACTAATTCATATATTTGGTAAATTTGTTTCTCTCATGGACTGTGAGAGATATAGGGTAGTCCCATATACATCTTTCTGTGTATAGTGCTTGTAACTTTACGAAGAATGGGCCAAATTTCTTATCATTTTGATGATTCCAGAACCTTGCAGATGCTAGATGCTAGATGATCAACTTTTTCTGATCGATTCCACAACGTTTCTTTCACAATGCAATCGCATGGCCATAACTTGTCTTTACCTTTAACAGGACGATGTTTATTTAAACCAATAATTTATTCTTGGGTGGGGCATATAATATGGCCTTGAAGGGAGAACCAACACGGGAACATACAGTTTTAACAGAGTGAAAAGATTTAAGACTTTATCTGGGATATGGAAACATAATTATCCAAGCAAATTCACGGATAAACAGCTATTTTGCATATCAAAACGTTAATTTAATCACTTAATGATAATATTCATGTACCAGAGATGATCAAATTAACTATATAAATCTGCACATGGTTCTCTTTCATAGGAACGCTAGATTTGTATTAGATAACAATTTTATTAATCTACAAATACAAATCTAAGGTGGTAACAATCATCATAACACACGTTCAGCTGGTTTGAATTAAACAAAAGTTCCGTGAAACACAAACATTGGATTTAAATGAACCCATATACCTAATTTTCCCTCCTTTTTCTTCTTCATAGATTGTGCAAGTCAATATATGGGTTTGTACTTAATAAGTGGTGTCTATGTTCTACAACTGTTTTAGCTTTTCAAACAATTATTGTTGGTTTGAAGACATACCGTGGCAAGGTGTATATATTTTGTACATCTGTTGATCAAATCATATCTTGCATACCCCCAAAGGACATACAAGCACATCTAAGAATCTTGAGAATCATCTTTAGATGGGGTTCATTTACCTTCGACACCATTACCTATACGAAAAGAAAAGAATAACATATCATGTGTCGTGAAACCTATGTATCATTCACAGCCCACAATCTCCAAGCCAGGAATTACCTATGAGAAATGGGAAAAAAGTATGTTTAACCTATACTAAATTCTTCTATGAAAGCATTACATTAAAAAAAAATATCATCTCATTGAACATAAGCTTAGAGCTAGTATTGAAAAAAAATAACATAAGGAAAGAAACACATGAAAAATAGTTGATCAGAATAACCTGCGCTAAATTCTACAAACCAGACTAAACAAACCCTAACAAAGGAGTGTTACAAACTCTGGATGGTCGTGCCGTTTACCTAAAGTTTAAGGGGCAAGGCCCGGTAGACTTATTCACACACAGGTCTCCATCTCCCAGCCAGGAATTACCTACACTAAATTCGAGGGCCTACAGAAAAAAGAAAGAAAACATTAGTTCCTGTCCAAAAAGGGTCTTTCAAATAATTAAGAAATATATAATACCTGACTGGGCGTGCCGTTTACCTACAGTTTAAAAGGAGCAAGGCCCGGTAGACTTATTCCCAGTCAGAAATTACCTACACTAAATTCTACTAAGCCACGAGGGCCTACAGAAAAAAGAAAGAAAACATTAGTTCCTGTCCAAACAGGGTCTTTCAAATAATTAAGAAATATTTAATACCTGACTGGGCGTGCCGTTCTCCTACAGTTTAAGGGGCAAGGCCCGGTAGGCACATCATTCACAGGTCACCATCTCCCAGCCAGGAATTACCTACACTAAATTCTAACAAGCCACGAAGGCCTACAGAAAAAAGAAAGACAACATTAGTTCCTGTCCAAACAAGGTCCTTCAAGTAATTAAGAAATATATATGATACCTGACTGGGCGTGCCGTTCTCCTACAATAAAGGGGCAAGGCCCGGTAGGCACATCATTCACAGGTCACCGTCTCCCAGCCAGGAATTACCTACACTAAATTCTACTAAGACTCAATGGCCTACAGAAGAAATTATATTTAACAATATCAGTTCCTGTCCAAACAGGGTCTTTTAATTAATTAAGAAATATATATAATACCTAACTGGGCGTGCCGTTCTCCTACAATTAAGGGGCAAGGCCCGGTAGGCACATCATTCACAGGTCACCATCTACCAGCCAGGAATTAACGAGTACACTACATTCTACTAAGACTCAAGGGCCTACAGAAGAAAGTAATATTAAAAAAAATCAGTTCCTGTCCAAACAGGGTCTTTCAATTATTAAGAAATATATAAAATACCTGACCGGGGTGCAGTTCTCCTAGGGACAAGGCCCGGTAGGCACATCATTCACAGGTCACCATCTCCCAGCCAGGAATTACCTACACTAAATTCTACCAAGCCACGAGGGCCTACGGAAAAAAAAGACAACATTAGTTCCTGTCCAAAAAGGGTCTTTCAAATAATTAAGAAATATATAATACCTGACTGGGCGTGCCGTTCTTCTACAATTTAAGGGGCAAGGCCCGGTAAGCATATCATTCACAGGTCACACTCTCCCAGCCAGGAATTACCTACACTACATTCTACTAAGACTCAAGGGCCTACAGAAGAAAGTTATTAAAACAAAAATCAGTTCCTGTCAAAACAGGTCTTTCAATTAATTAAGAAATATATATAATACCTGACTGGGCGTGCCGTTCTCCTACAATTAAGGGGGCAATGCCCGGTAGGCACATCATTCACAGGTCACCATCTCCCAGCCACGAATTAACTACACTAAATTCTACTAAGCCACGAGGGCCTACAGAAAAAAAGAAAGACAACATTAGTTCCTGTCCAAACAGGGTCTTTCAAATAATTAAGAAATATATAATACCTGACTGGGCGTGCCGTTCTCCTACAGTTTAAGGGGCAAGGCCCGGTAGGCACATCATTCACAGGTCACCATCTCCCAGCCAGGAATTAACTAGTACACTACATTCTACTAAGACTCAAGGGCCTACAGAAGAAAGTAATATTAAAAAAATCAGTTCCTGTCCAAACAGGGTCTTTCAATTATTAAGAAATATATAAAATACCTGACCGGGGTGCAGTTCTCCTAGGGGCAAGGCCCGGTAGGCACATCATTCACAGGTCACCATCTCCCAGCCAGGAATTACCTACACTAAATTCCACCAAGCCACGAGGGCCTACAGAAAAAAAAGACAACATTAGTTCCTGTCCAAAAAGGGTCTTTCAAATAATTAAGAAATATATAATACCTGACTGGGCGTGCCGTTCTACTACAATTTAAGGGGCAAGGCCCGGTAAGCATATCATTCACAGGTCACACTCTCCCAGCCAGGAATTACCTACACTACATTATACTAAGACTCAAGGGCCTACAGAAAAAAAGAAAGACAACATTAGTTCCTGTCCAAACAGGGTCTTTCAAATAATTAAGAAATATATAATACCTGACTGGGCGTGCCGTTCTCATACAGTTTAAGGGGCAAGGCCCGGTAGGCACATCATTCACAGGTCACCATCTCCCAGTCAGGAATTACCTACACTAAATTCTACTAAGCCACGAGGGCCTACAGAAAAAAGAAAGACAACATTAGTTCCTGTCCAAACAGGGCCTTTCAAATAATTAAGAAATATATAATACCTGACTGGGCGTGCCTTTCTCCTACAGTTTAAGGGGCAAGGCCCGGTAGGCACATCATTCACAGGTCACCATCTCCCAGCCAGGAATTACCTACACTAAATTCCACCAAGCCACGAGGGCCTACAGAAAAAAAAGACAACATTAGTTCCTGTCCAAAAAGGGTCTTTCAAATAATTAAGAAATATATAATACCTGACTGGGCGTGCCGTTCTACTACAATTTAAGGGGCAAGGCCCGGTAAGCATATCATTCACAGGTCACACTCTCCCAGCCAGGAATTACCTACACTACATTATACTAAGACTCAAGGGCCTACAGAAAAAAAGAAAGACAACATTAGTTCCTGTCCAAACAGGGTCTTTCAAATAATTAAGAAATATATAATACCTGACTGGGCGTGCCGTTCTCATACAGTTTAAGGGGCAAGGCCCGGTAGGCACATCATTCACAGGTCACCATCTCCCAGTCAGGAATTACCTACACTAAATTCTACTAAGCCACGAGGGCCTACAGAAAAAAGAAAGACAACATTAGTTCCTGTCCAAACAGGGCCTTTCAAATAATTAAGAAATATATAATACCTGACTGGGCGTGCCTTTCTCCTACAGTTTAAGGGGCAAGGCCCGGTAGGCACATCATTCACAGGTTACCATCTCCCAGCCAGGAATTAACTAGTACACTACATTCTACTAAGACTCAAGGGCCTACAGAAGAAAGTAATATTAAAAAAATCAGTTCCTGTCCAAACAGGGTCTTTCAATTATTAAAAAATATATAAAATACCTGACCGGGATGCAGTTCTCCTAGGGGCAAGGCCCGGTAGGCACATCATTCACAGGTCACCATCTCCATGCCAGGAATTACCTATACACTACATTCTACTAAGCCATGAGGGCCTACAGAAGAAAGTTATAAAAAAATCAGTTCCTGTCCAAACAAGGTCTTTCAATTAATCAGAAATATATATAATACCTGACTGGGCGTGCCATTCTCCTACAATTAAGGGGCAAGGCCCGGTAGGCACATCATTCACAGGTCACACTCTCCCAGCCAGGAATTACCTACACTACATCCTACTAAGACTCAAGGGCCTACAGAAGAAAGTTATTAAAAAAAAAATCAGTTCCTGTCAAAATAGGTCTTTCAATTAATTAAGAAATATATATAATACCTGACTGGGCGTGACTTTCTCATACAATTAAGGGGTAATGTCCGGTAGGCACATCATTCACAGGTCACCATCTCCCAGCCAGGAATTACCTACACTAAATTCTACCAAGCCACGAGGGCCTACAGAAAAAAAAGACAACATTAGTTCCTGTCCAAACAGGGACTTTCAAATAATTAAGAAATATATAATACCTGACTGGGCGTGCCGTTCTCCTACAATTTAAGGGGCAAGGCCCGGTAGGCACATCATTCACAGGTCACCATCTCCCAGTCAGGAGTTACCTACACTACATTCTACTAAGCCATGAGGGCCTACAGAAGAAAGTTATAAAAAAATCAGTTCCTGTCCAAACAAGGACTTTCAATTAATTAAGAAATATATAAAATACCTGACTGGGCGTGCCGTTCTCCTACAGTTTAAGGGGCAAGGCCCGGTAGGCACATCATTCACAGGTCACCATCTCCCAGCCAGGAATTAACTAGTACACTACATTCTACTAAGACTCAAGGGCCTACAGAAGAAAGTAATATTAAAAAAAATCAGTTCCTGTCCAAACAGGGTCTTTCAATTATTAAGAAATATATAAAATACCTGACTGGGCGTGCCGTTCTCCTACAATTAAGGGGCAATGCCCGGTAGGCACATCATTCACAGGTCACCATCTCCCAGCCAGGAATTACCTACACTAAATTCTACTAAGCCACGAGGGCCTACAAAAGAAAGTAATATTAAAAAAAATCAGTTCCTGTCCAAACAGGGTCTTTTAATTATTAAGAAATATATAAAATACCTGACTGGGCGTGCCGTTCTCCTACAATTTAAGGGGCAAGGCCCGGTAGGCACATCATTCACAGGTCACCATCTCCCAGTCAGGAGTTACCTACACTACATTCTACTAAGCCATGAGGGCCTACAGAAGAAAGTTATAAAAAAATCAGTTCCTGTCCAAACAAGGACTTTCAATTAATTAAGAAATATATAAAATACCTGACTGGGCGTGCCGTTCTCCTACAGTTTAAGGGGCAAGGCCCGGTAGGCACATCATTCACAGGTCACCATCTCCCAGCCAGGAATTACCTACACTACATTCTAAGACTCAAGGGCATACAGAAGAAAGTTATTTAAAAATAAAGTTCCTGTCCAAACAAGGTCTTTCAATTAATTAAGAAATATATATAATAGCTGACTGGGCGTGCAGTTCTCCTACAATTAAGGGGCAAGGCCCGGTAGGCACATCATTCACAGGACACACTCTCCCAGCCAGGAATTACCTACACTACATTCTACTAAGACTCAAGGGCCTACTGAAGAAAGTTATTTAAAAAAAAATCAGTTCCTGTCAAAACAGGTATTTCAATTAATTAAGAAATATATATAATACCTGACTGGGCGTGCCGTTCTCCTAAAATTTAAGGGGCAAGGCCCGGTAGGCACATCATTCACAGGTCACCATCTCCCAGCCACGAATTACCTACACTAAATTCTACTAAGCCACGAGGGCCTACAGAAAAAAGGAAAGACAACATTAGTTCCTGTCCAAACAGGGCCTTTCAAATAATAAAGAAATATATAATACCTGACTGGGCGTGCCGTTCTCCTACAGTTTAGGGGGCAAGGCCCGGTAGGCACATCATTCACAGGTCACCATCTCCCAGCCAGGAATTACCTACACTACATACTACTAAGACTCAAGGGCCTACAGAAGAAAGTTATTTAAAAATAAAGTTCCTGTCCAAACAAGGTCTTTCAATTAATTAAGAAATATATATAATACCTGACTGGGCGTGCAGTTGTCCTACAATAAAGGGGCTAGGCCCGGTAGGCACATCATTCACAGGTCACTATCTCCCAGCCAGGAATTACCTACACTACATTCTACTAAGACTCAAGGGCCTACAGAAGAAAGTTATTAAAAAAAAAATCAGTTCCTGTCAAAATAGGTCTTTCAATTAATTAAGAAATATATATAATACCTGACTGGGCGTGACTTTCTCATACAATTAAGGTGCAAGGCCCAGTAGGCACATCATTCACAGGTCACCATCTCCCAGCCAGGAATTACCTACACTAAATTCTACCAAGCCACGAGGGCCTACAGAAAAAAAAGACAACATTAGTTCCTGTCCAAACAGGGACTTTCAAATAATTAAGAAATATATAATACCTGACTGGGCGTGCCGTTCTCCTACAATTTAAGGGGCAAGGCCCGGTAGGCACATCATTCACAGGTCACCATCTCCCAGTCAGGAGTTACCTACACTACATTCTACTAAGCCATGAGGGCCTACAGAAGAAAGTTATAAAAAAAATCAGTTCCTGTCCAAACAAGGACTTTCAATTAATTAAGAAATATATAAAATACCTGACTGGGCGTGCCGTTCTCCTACAGTTTAAGGGGCAAGGCCCGGTAGGCACATCATTCACAGGTCACCATCTCCCAGCCAGGAATTAACTAGTACACTACATTCTACTAAGACTCAAGGGCCTACAGAAGAAAGTAATATTAAAAAAAATCAGTTCCTGTCCAAACAGGGTCTTTCAATTATTAAGAAATATATAAAATACCTGACTGGGCGTGCCGTTCTCCTACAATTAAGGGGCAATGCCCGGTAGGAACATCATTCACAGGTCACCATCTCCCAGTCAGGAATTACCTACACTAAATTCTACTAAGCCACGAGGGCCTACAGAAAAAAAAGACAACATTAGTTCCTGTCCAAAAAGGGTCTTTCAAATAATTAAGAAATATATAATACCTGACTGGGCGTGCCGTTCTACTACAATTTAAGGGACAAGGCCCGGTAAGCATATCATTCACAGGTCACACTCTCCTAGCCAGGAATTACCTACACTAAATTCTACCAAGCCACGAGGGCCTACAGAAAAAAAAGACAACATTAGTTCCTGTCCAAACAGGGACTTTCAAATAATTAAGAAATATATAATACCTGACTGGGCGTGCTTTCTCCTACAGTTTAAGGGGCAAGGCCCGGTAGGCACATCATTCACAGGTCACCATCTCCCAGCCAGGAATTAACTAGTACACTACATTCTACTAAGACTCAAGGGCCTACAGAAGAAAGTAATATTAAAAAAATCAGTTCCTGTCCAAACAGGGTCTTTCAATTATTAAGAAATATATAAAATACCTGACCGGGATGCAGTTCTCCTAGGGGCAAGGCCCGGTAGGCACATCATTCACAGGTCACCATCTCCATGCCAGGAATTACCTATACACTACATTCTACTAAGCCATGAGGGCCTACAGAAGAAAGTTATACAAAAATCAGTTCCTGTCCAAACAAGGTCTTTCAATTAATCAGAAATATATATAATACCTGACTGGGCGTGCCGTTCTCCTACAATTAAGGGGCAAGGCCCGGTAGGCACATCATTCACAGGTCACACTCTCCCAGCCAGGAATTACCTACACTACATCCTACTAAGACTCAAGGGCCTACAGAAAAAAGTTATTAAAACAAAAATCAGTTCCTGTCAAAACAGGTCTTTCAATTAATTAAGAAATATATATATAATACCTGACTGGGCGTGACTTTCTCATACAATTAAGGGGTAATGTCCGGTAGGCACATCATTCACAGGTCACCATCTCCCAGCCAGGAATTACCTACACTAAATTCTACCAAGCCACGAGGGCCTACAGAAAAAAAGACAACATTAGTTCCTGTCCAAACAGGGACTTTCAAATAATTAAGAAATATATAATACCTGACTGGGCGTGCCGTTCTCCTACAATTTAAGGGGCAAGGCCCGGTAGGCACATCATTCACAGGTCACCATCTCCCAGCCAGGAATTACCTACACTAAATTCTACCAAGCCACGAGGGCCTACAGAAAAAAAAGACAACATTAGTTCCTGTCCAAACAGGGACTTTCAAATAATTAAGAAATATATAATACCTGACTGGGCGTGCCGTTCTCCTACAGTTTAAGGGGCAAGGCCCGGTAGGCACATCATTCACAGGTCACCATCTCCCAGCCAGGAATTAACTAGTACACTACATTCTACTAAGACTCAAGGGCCTACAGAAGAAAGTAATATTAAAAAAAATCAGTTCCTGTCCAAACAGGGTCTTTCAATTATTAAGAAATATATAAAATACCTGACTGGGCGTGCCGTTCTCCTACAATTAAGGGGCAATGCCCGGTAGGAACATCATTCACAGGTCACCATCTCCCAGTCAGGAATTACCTACACTAAATTCTACTAAGCCACGAGGGCCTACAGAAAAAAAAGACAACATTAGTTCCTGTCCAAAAAGGGTCTTTCAAATAATTAAGAAATATATAATACCTGACTGGGCGTGCCGTTCTACTACAATTTAAGGGACAAGGCCCGGTAAGCATATCATTCACAGGTCACACTCTCCTAGCCAGGAATTACCTACACTAAATTCTACCAAGCCACGAGGGCCTACAGAAAAAAAAGACAACATTAGTTCCTGTCCAAACAGGGACTTTCAAATAATTAAGAAATATATAATACCTGACTGGGCGTGCTTTCTCCTACAGTTTAAGGGGCAAGGCCCGGTAGGCACATCATTCACAGGTCACCATCTCCCAGCCAGGAATTAACTAGTACACTACATTCTACTAAGACTCAAGGGCCTACAGAAGAAAGTAATATTAAAAAAATCAGTTCCTGTCCAAACAGGGTCTTTCAATTATTAAGAAATATATAAAATACCTGACCGGGATGCAGTTCTCCTAGGGGCAAGGCCCGGTAGGCACATCATTCACAGGTCACCATCTCCATGCCAGGAATTACCTATACACTACATTCTACTAAGCCATGAGGGCCTACAGAAGAAAGTTATACAAAAATCAGTTCCTGTCCAAACAAGGTCTTTCAATTAATCAGAAATATATATAATACCTGACTGGGCGTGCCGTTCTCCTACAATTAAGGGGCAAGGCCCGGTAGGCACATCATTCACAGGTCACACTCTCCCAGCCAGGAATTACCTACACTACATCCTACTAAGACTCAAGGGCCTACAGAAAAAAGTTATTAAAACAAAAATCAGTTCCTGTCAAAACAGGTCTTTCAATTAATTAAGAAATATATATATAATACCTGACTGGGCGTGACTTTCTCATACAATTAAGGGGTAATGTCCGGTAGGCACATCATTCACAGGTCACCATCTCCCAGCCAGGAATTACCTACACTAAATTCTACCAAGCCACGAGGGCCTACAGAAAAAAAGACAACATTAGTTCCTGTCCAAACAGGGACTTTCAAATAATTAAGAAATATATAATACCTGACTGGGCGTGCCGTTCTCCTACAATTTAAGGGGCAAGGCCCGGTAGGCACATCATTCACAGGTCACCATCTCCCAGCCAGGAATTACCTACACTAAATTCTACCAAGCCACGAGGGCCTACAGAAAAAAAAGACAACATTAGTTCCTGTCCAAACAGGGACTTTCAAATAATTAAGAAATATATAATACCTGACTGGGCGTGCCGTTCTCCTACAGTTTAAGGGGCAAGGCCCGGTAGGCACATCATTCACAGGTAACCATCTCCCAGCCAGGAATTACCTACACTACATTCTAAGACTCAAGGGCATACAGAAGAAAGTTATTTAAAAAAAAAGTTCCTGTCCAAACAAGGTCTTTCAATTAATTAAGAAATATATATATAATAGCTGACTGGGCGTGCAGTTCTCCTACAATTAAGGGGCAAGGCCCGGTAGGCACATCATTCACAGGTCACACTCTCCCAGCCAGGAATTACCTACACTACATTCTACTAAGACTCAAGGGCCTACTGAAGAAGGTTATTTAAAAAAAAATCAGTTCCTGTCAAAACAGGTATTTCAATTAATTAAGAAATATATATAATACCTGACTGGGCGTGCCGTTCTCCTACAATTTAAGGGGCAAGGCCCGGTAGGCACATCATTCACAGGTCACCATCTCCCAGCCACGAATTACCTACACTAAATTCTACTAAGCCACGAGGGCCTACAGAAAAAAGGAAAGACAACATTAGTTCCTGTCCAAACAGGGCCTTTCAAATAATAAAGAAATATATAATACCTGACTGGGCGTGCCGTTCTCCTACAGTTTAGGGGGCAAGGCCCGGTAGGCACATCATTCACAGGTCACCATCTCCCAGCCAGGAATTACCTACACTACATACTACTAAGACTCAAGGGCCTACAGAAGAAAGTTATTTAAAAATAAAGTTCCTGTCCAAACAAGGTCTTTCAATTAATTAAGAAATATATATAATACCTGACTGGGCGTGCAGTTGTCCTACAATAAAGGGGCTAGGCCCGGTAGGCACATCATTCACAGGTCACCATCTCCCAGCCACGAATTACCTACACTAAATTCTACTAAGCCACGAGGGCCTACAGAAAAAAAAGACAACATTAGTTCCTGTCCAAAAAGGGTCTTTCAAATAATTAAGAAATATATAATACCTGACTGGGCGTGCCGTTCTACTACAATTTAAGGGACAAGGCCCGGTAAGCATATCATTCACAGGTCACACTCTCCTAGCCAGGAATTACCTACACTAAATTCTACCAAGCCACGAGGGCCTACAGAAAAAAAAAGACAACATTAGTTCCTGTCCAAACAGGGACTTTCAAATAATTAAGAAATATATAATACCTGACTGGGCGTGCTTTCTCCTACAGTTTAAGGGGCAAGGCCCGGTAGGCACATCATTCACAGGTCACCATCTCCCAGCCAGGAATTAACTAGTACACTACATTCTACTAAGACTCAAGGGCCTACAGAAGAAAGTAATATTAAAAAAATCAGTTCCTGTCCAAACAGGGTCTTTCAATTATTAAGAAATATATAAAATACCTGACCGGGATGCAGTTCTCCTAGGGGCAAGGCCCGGTAGGCACATCATTCACAGGTCACCATCTCCATGCCAGGAATTACCTATACACTACATTCTACTAAGCCATGAGGGCCTACAGAAGAAAGTTATACAAAAATCAGTTCCTGTCCAAACAAGGTCTTTCAATTAATCAGAAATATATATAATACCTGACTGGGCGTGCCGTTCTCCTACAATTAAGGGGCAAGGCCCGGTAGGCACATCATTCACAGGTCACACTCTCCCAGCCAGGAATTACCTACACTACATCCTACTAAGACTCAAGGGCCTACAGAAAAAAGTTATTAAAACAAAAATCAGTTCCTGTCAAAACAGGTCTTTCAATTAATTAAGAAATATATATATAATACCTGACTGGGCGTGACTTTCTCATACAATTAAGGGGTAATGTCCGGTAGGCACATCATTCACAGGTCACCATCTCCCAGCCAGGAATTACCTACACTAAATTCTACCAAGCCACGAGGGCCTACAGAAAAAAAGACAACATTAGTTCCTGTCCAAACAGGGACTTTCAAATAATTAAGAAATATATAATACCTGACTGGGCGTGCCGTTCTCCTACAATTTAAGGGGCAAGGCCCGGTAGGCACATCATTCACAGGTCACCATCTCCCAGCCAGGAATTACCTACACTAAATTCTACCAAGCCACGAGGGCCTACAGAAAAAAAAGACAACATTAGTTCCTGTCCAAACAGGGACTTTCAAATAATTAAGAAATATATAATACCTGACTGGGCGTGCCGTTCTCCTACAGTTTAAGGGGCAAGGCCCGGTAGGCACATCATTCACAGGTCACCATCTCCCAGCCAGGAATTACCTACACTACATTCTAAGACTCAAGGGCATACAGAAGAAAGTTATTTAAAAAAAAAGTTCCTGTCCAAACAAGGTCTTTCAATTAATTAAGAAATATATATATAATAGCTGACTGGGCGTGCAGTTCTCCTACAATTAAGGGGCAAGGCCCGGTAGGCACATCATTCACAGGTCACACTCTCCCAGCCAGGAATTACCTACACTACATTCTACTAAGACTCAAGGGCCTACTGAAGAAGGTTATTTAAAAAAAAATCAGTTCCTGTCAAAACAGGTATTTCAATTAATTAAGAAATATATATAATACCTGACTGGGCGTGCCGTTCTCCTACAATTTAAGGGGCAAGGCCCGGTAGGCACATCATTCACAGGTCACCATCTCCCAGCCACGAATTACCTACACTAAATTCTACTAAGCCACGAGGGCCTACAGAAAAAAGGAAAGACAACATTAGTTCCTGTCCAAACAGGGCCTTTCAAATAATAAAGAAATATATAATACCTGACTGGGCGTGCCGTTCTCCTACAGTTTAGGGGGGCAAGGCCCGGTAGGCACATCATTCACAGGTCACCATCTCCCAGCCAGGAATTACCTACACTACATACTACTAAGACTCAAGGGCCTACAGAAGAAAGTTATTTAAAAATAAAGTTCCTGTCCAAACAAGGTCTTTCAATTAATTAAGAAATATATATAATACCTGACTGGGCGTGCAGTTGTCCTACAATAAAGGGGCTAGGCCCGGTAGGCACATCATTCACAGGTCACACTCTCCCAGCCAGGAATTACCTATACACTACATTCTACTAAGACTCAAGGGCCTACAGAAGAAAGTTATTTAAAAAAAAATCAGTTCCTGTCAAAATAGGTCTTTCAATTAATTAAGAAATATATATAATACCTGACTGGGCGTGCCGTTCTCCTACAAATTAAGGGGCAAGGCCCGGTAGGCACATCATTCACAGGTCACCATCTCCCAGCCAGGAATTACCTACACTAAATTCTACTAAGCCACGAGGGCCTACAGAAGAAAGTTATTTAAACAAAAAAGTTCCTGTTCAAACAGGGTCTTTCAATTAATTAAGAAATATATATAATACCTGACTGGGCATGCCCTTCTCCTACAATTTAGGGCAGAGCCCGGTAGGCACACCATTCACAGGCCACCATCTCCCACACTGCATGTGCAAAGGTTGGGCAATATCTTCCAACATTTTACCCAACGTTGTGCCAATAGTCAAACCAACCATCTATTGGCAATATTTTCGTTTTTTGCCCAACAACTTGTCAAGATTTTCCCAACAAGTGGGCTACCCCCCCCCTCTCTCTCTCTCTCTCTCTTTCTCTCTCTCTCTCTCTCTCTTGTATCCTTCCTCCGCTCAGGTCGGAGATCGTCGGCACTGTGAGTCTGCCGAAGTTTCACCAAAGGCTTTCGTCGGTAAGTTGATTTTGAAGGGTTGTGTGAAGGTTACGTATAAAATATAGGAAAAGTGTATGCAGCTGTGTTTTGGCACTAATGCTGACGGGTCCAGGAAGGAGAAAGTGCACCGACTCCAATAACAGCACAGGGACATGCAGACTCGAAGTATTGAGCAAACTGTTTTGTGTTAAGGTTACCACCAATACGATTAATAAGGTCTTGACGCACAAATGATAGGGCTGGGCAAGTTGCAACAAGGTGCTCAACATCCTCTCGGTCTGCCCGACACAGACGGCAGCAGTCATCAGCTGCCTTTCCGATCCTGACAAACCTGACTTGGGCCAGGAAGACTTTGCAGGAGATCTGGGCTGGAATGGTGATAGCTGACCTTAAGCTTGGGTTGGCGATATGCCCAGGATGCAGATCCCTGGCCCTAGGTTTGGGTCTTCTGGTCAACATGGCTAAAGAAGTCATGTAAGAGAGGGCAACACATTGTCTGGACTCAGAGGCTTGCATCACTGCCGACTGCACGTACCATGCGCTTCCATTAGCTGGTAGTTGGAGGTCTCATTACAAGCTCGTCTAGAGTGGGAAGGCTGAGCTGCTTGAGAGCAGAGCGCCATTGCTGGATGGAAGAGGTGTTGGAACAGATACCATGAAGGAGCATCTTGTGTTCGATCCTATCAATTTTCAAGATCTTCCCTAGGAGTAAGCTTATCTTGTGAGACTAGCAGACTAATCGGGAAAGTATCAGTAAGTAGATAGACGGCTTCGTCAGCTGATGTTGGTTGAAGCCCCAATATCCGTTTGAACAGGTGGATCTGTACTTTATCTAGGCGATTCAGCTTTTATTTGGAGAAAGGCAAGCTGGAGCAGCCATACAACATCCGTGGCACACAGAATGTTGTCCAGAGCTTTGCCGCGATGTGAGGTACAACCCTTGCCCCGAGTGGAGAGGTTCCAACTAGTGCATAAAAGGCTCTTTAACCTTTGGTGATCGAATCTGCTGCATAATAATGTTGAGGGTCACATGTCCTGGTAATGCCAAGGTGCTTGTAGGAGGATACCTCATCTATTGGCTCGTCATCGATATGCCAGGAATGTCCGCTGATTGTATGATGTTGGTTCAGCACGATGACAGCACTCTTAGTGGGCTTGATCTTGTATCTCCGTTCTTGGGTATACTGGAATGTGATGTTAAGCATCTGTTGGAGCTCTGTTGGGTCGTTACTAAGGAGAGCAATATCATCAGCAAATGCTATAACACCTACGCAGACGTTTCTGATTGTGCAACCTAGATGGCATTCTCTCAGGAGCTTGATGAGGTCATCAATGTAGAGTGTGTAGAGCGTGGGAGATAATACACCTCCTTGCCTCACTCCTTGCAGGACACGAAAAGAGGGTCCTACAGAATGGTCCCAAAACACCTTGCTTGAGCAGCTGGTGTAGAATTCTGCAATGGTATGCAGCAGACCTGGGGACAGGTGTTGCTGCTATCTTTGCCAGAAGACCTTCCTGCCAAACCCTGTCAAATGCTTTTTGAGCATCCAGCATGGCAAGGTATAGTGGTTGGTTAGAGAGCTTGTAGATTTCAATGACAAGGTCCAAGTCTTTTCCTGTAAGAGTGCAGGATCTTCCCCGCTGGAATCCGAATTGGAGTGGGTCTGGTATTTGGTGCTCTTGTAGGTGTTGGGTGAGTTTAGGTTTGACCAGCAGCTTACCCAGGACGGATGTGAGCGTGATCGATGCCTCTATAGTTATATACCTGAGACAGATGGATCCTTGTCCCCGCCTTTGTGAAGAGGGATCACAAGACCATCCTTAAGGCTAGGTGGAATATGCTTCAAATGAACCTTCAAATTCATCAGGACAAGGATGAGAATCCTGGCATTGTGACCAGCATACAACAGGTTTTCAGGAGAGATGTTGTCAGGTCCGCTCGCTTTGCCGGGCGTTAAGGAAGAGATGGCAATGCAGCTCCTTTGATGTAAAACAGTGTTCTAACCCATGGGGTAGTTAACTATCAGGGTGGGTTGGATTGGGAGCTTGTGCTGCCCTGAGAAGTCGGTGGGTGTGGAAATATCTTGGAAATGTTGAGTCCAGCCCTGGATGATATCCGATCCAGAAAAGCAACGAACTCCAGGGTTAAGCTGCTGCACACCTGTTTTCGGTCCTCTGCCTTTCACTAGGCCTAGTGTGTAGAGCAGCCTGTCACTGTGTTCATGGGCCTCTTCAATCCTTGAGAGAAGTCCGTTTCTGCAGGCGGCTTTTGACTGCCGCAGCTTGGCACGGAAAGCTTTCTTGAGCTTGGCAGATAACCTCCCTGTTTGACTGCTCTTGTCTTCTCCTGTCTCTCTCCAGTTTTTCCACACGTTAATGTACCTCTGATAGCACTGATCTACCTCTGGATTCAACTCGGCCTTACCCTTGCCTATGCCTTTGCATTTTGAGTGCGGTAGGCTCACTGAAGTTTCAACGAGAATTAACTGTAAGCTGGTTGGTACTGTGTTTAAGAGGTTCTCATCAGGCATTAAACTAGCAAGGTCGGGTGGCCAGGATTTATTCGGAGGCTTTCTCAAGAGGTTCAGTGTAGTGCTCGATGATCACCTGATTGGCTACCTCCTTCAACTTGACTCTTGGACGACACAGTGGTTGGCTCAGGATTGTGTGGTTGGTCCTTTCCTGGGTAGCACAGGAAGGTGGGAGATTCCAGGTGACCATGATGGGGAAAGTGATCTAATTGATTCAGTGGCTCAAGGTTGGAGAAGTCATCAGCCATCAGGACATGAGTTAAGAATGTGTCTATGTTGGACCGCTTAGTGCCATCATCACTTTGATAGGTGTAAGCGTCCTGATCTCCAAAGATCTTAGATAGACAGGAAAACTAATTTTCAGTGATAAAAGCATCAAGGATGTTCCTTGCTTTTTTCTTTCGCTCCCCATTGTGAAGATCAACGTTAAAGTCATCACCTATAATTATAACGAAGGTGCCAGAGTGGTTCTGTTGGATGATGCTGCACAAGATTTCCTCTAAGATGACCTGATACTTGGCCAGAGCTTCTGAGGTTACGTCACACGGCATGTAACAGTTGAAGACCAGGACCTCTTGTTTTGCAAAAAGTCGTCGGACGCAGAGCAGCCTTTGGGAAAGTGTACGGACGGGTTTGGATGGGCACGGGTATGACTTGCTGATGAATGTAGTCAGGCAGTTGAAGGGTCATTATCTTTGCCCAAATTTTGGTCAAAATACGAAATAATTATGCACGTGTGAAGTAGGGTACTTACGTTTACCAATACCACTGGGCAAAATATTGCCCAATAGATGGTTGGGTTGATTATTGGCACAACGTTGGGCAAAGTGTTGGAAAATATTCGTTCGTGTCTCCTTAGATCAAGATTAATGTATCTTGATCTTCGGAGTAGTTGCTACAACCGGCCGTGTCAGACACGTTGCCCCGGGGTGCGAGATAGGACTCTTGCGTGCCCCCATTTAAAACAATTATACAATAACAATCAACATTACATTTAATTAAAAGTATGAAAGTATTGAAATTACTCTCATGTTACGGGAAAAAATATTATATATATATATATATATATATATATATATGAATCAATTGATTTGGTCGATCCAGTTCGACGGCACAAACACAGCACTACTGGACAGAGATCCTAATACTTACAGAGCTTGGTCTTGTTACTCTGTTCACCAGCAGTTTGAGGATATGGAATCCCGCGGCACATTACTCACAAGATTTCTAACAAGCCAAGCTTATACAGAGCCTATAATAAGTAATGGTGTGCATGTACCACCCACCCGATCGATCAGAAATGAATTTAAAAAATGAAAGGAACAAAAAAAAACGAAATTGTAACCATTTAAAATGTCATAATTGTGATAAATATCAATAAAAATTTATCAAGCAACAGAAGAAAAAAAAAATCATGTTTAAGAAAAGGATATATACACTTTGTATTCTTCTTTCGGAAAAATATTTACCAACCTTTTCACAGTGCAGTCAGATATTACCTAAATTAATTTCGACTAAGCCTCGACGGCCTACAGAAAAAAGAAGAAAACAAATCTGTACCTAACCGAAAGCCTTGCAACTATTTAAGAAATACATAATACCTGACTGGGCGTGCCGTTCTCCTACAGTTTAAGGGGCGGGGCCCGGTAGGCACATCATTCACAGGTCACCATCTTCCAGCCAGGAGTTAACTACACTAAACTTTACTAAGCCACAGCACAAGGGCCTACGGAATAAAGGGGAAAACCAACCAGTACCTAACCGAACAAAGCCTTGCAAGGGGTAGGACACGGTAGGCACATCATTCACAGGCCACTATCTCCCAGCTAGGAATTACCTACACTACATTATACTAAATAAGAGTAGACTCAAGGGCCTACAGAAGAAAGATTTTTAAAAAAAATCGGTTCCTGACCATACAGGGCCTTTCAATTAATTAAGAAATATATATCCTGACTGGGCGTGCCGCTAGACCCGGTAGGCACACCATTCACAGGCCACCATCTCCCTGTCATGAAATACCCACACTTAATTATACCAAGGATTAATTTAATCTATAATTATATGCAAGTATATATAATTTGAATAGCAAACATGAATACGTATATTTACATATATTAAAATGTTAGTTATTTATTCAGTCTTCTTTAAAATACAGGGTAGTCCCTGTAGGCATGTGACAAAGTACATGCTAACAATTACATTTTATTTGCGAAGTATGATGAATACAGATACGGATTCACATGAAAATCAAAATAGACTGAATGCCACTAACATAATAAGAAAAGCAATCTCGTGGATATAGAACAGCAATAGCAAAAACGCACCCAGGTAAATGTACAAAGGTGGCCCCAGTGTAGTGTAGACCTATCTTCGTACAGGCATGGATTCCTAAAAGGGCGCCAATTTTTTGGCGCCGGAATCGTAGTGAAGAACTAAAGTAATCACAACGAAATCATACATGATTTTCTCCATACATAAACAGGCTCTTTTGAAGATGACATCACATTCCAATTGTATCAAAATTGACTAGGAAAACGCAATCAATCATCACTTTTAATATTGTGCACCTAAGAACAAAATATACCACTCACACATTTACGAGGCTATATTATATAGGATAAATTTACAAATATCACAAAATTATACATACCAGGAAATGGCAACCGTACTCAAGATAATTGATAAAATCACTCTGATAAAAGCCCTCGTTATCCAAACATATTCCGGTAGAAATTAGAAAATAAAATCCCGTAGATAAGACAAAGCTAAAGGAGATGAAGTTCATGCACTTACTGAAAACTGTGCAAGACAAGCTTCAGTGAAGATTGTTGGATTAATACCACGTGATAATGAGCGACGCACCTATTGAACATGCCCACTAGACTAGATAAGAATCAATTGATAAAACTGTCATCTTAACCAGTAGCTTAACATTCTATTCTGATCTTGCTTGTCCATCGCGAGCTCTATGAAATACGGCTTTGTCATGTTAGAGGAAGTCATTGTCCCCGTCAGCTCTGGTATTTTTGTCTCCTTCCCCATCATCTCCATATGATTGACCGAACACCCTAACCTGGAACATACTGAAGCAGTAACAACGAATCGGAATGAAAAGAAAACTCTTTGAAACGATTGTTATGCAAATGTTCTTAATCGGTGCCCAGTCTTTTGATAATTCTTTTCAGAATGATTGTTTGCTTCTAACAGCAAATATAGCTAGGGCAAGTCCACGGTTAGAAATCTTCTCCTTTTCTCTCTTAAAGACAACTTCATAAAACTGTTTTTTGTTGTTGTACTCTTTTACGTTCGTCTGAAGTCTTTGTAGGCCTTTGTCGAGCCAACTCATCGGCAACATAATCTGTATGTGTAAATTAACGTTTCATGTTCTCTCTCTCTCTCTCTCTCCTTTCCTCTCTACTACTAGCTTCTTCTTTTAACCTTCTTTTCCTTCGTTGCTCTCTCCCCCCTTTTTTTTGAGGCCACCCCAAAAAGGACGAGGGCCATGGCCCCCCCTCCCCCCCATCCTCCACTGATTTGTACCTGTACATTTGTTAGCGCTTTATGTATAGCTTGTGCTGGGGGTAGGGTTTCCATCCCATCCAACACATAGCAGATCCTTTACTCAGGGTGGCAATTTCTCTCTCTCTCTCTCTCTCTCTCTTCTACTCTTGTACCTTCTTTTCTCCTCTTTTCTTCTGTCGCTCTCTTTCACCATTCTCCCCCCCCCTTTTTATAGGCAGCTAAAAAGGGGGGGGGTGGGGGTAGGACCGGGCCGGGGCCGGATCCGCCTCCCCCCCCCTCCCCCCCCCCCCCCCCCACCTGGATCCACCACTGGTTTGGACGAAGAGTAAACACAATCCTTGCAAGAAACAAGAATAGAGATAAAGGTACACATAGCAAACAGGTGGTCTTGCTTATTACACATGAATGACTTTATACAAATACAAACATGTTCAAAACATTCTCCTAACTAATCTGTTCAATTTTTGGTAAAAGGTTTTTAAGTAGATATAGAAATATCTCCATGTTCTCATTATTTTGATCCATTTTGCTGAAAGGCTTACAAATAAACATAAATTTCATTGACATTTTATTCATTTAGCAACAAGAAGCGACATACGAGATCACATACATATTTTCTTTTAAAATACATCTTCTAAATGTTTTAAGAGCTACCTATTACAACAAAATTTGTACCAAAATGACATGATCATAAAACTCAAAGTTCTCTTAAAAATACAAATATTATGTTGCAGCTCATGTAATGCCCTTTGCTTTGCCTGGAAAATATCTTCTTCTGCATGCACAAGCCTTCTATGCATCTAATAGACATTGCACTATTTATCTAATTTTTCTATAGAAACAGACTTTATAAAGATATCATGATTTTAACATGGTTTAACATATCACTGTAAGTGGATTGCACATACATTTTTCTGAATAAAACACATGATTGCAGCTTTTAAACAATATTATCATCTAGTGTTACAAACAGACATTTGATTTACAATTATCTACAAAATTCAAATATTTGGAAATAAGCATTTGACTATTTTGTTGTTGTTTTCTCTCAATGTCCAATATATATTTACGATTTTGACCATTTTACTTTTTTGTTAGTAGCATCACAAACTTCCTTAACTGTAATTCTAATTTTCCCACATAACTCTTGATAAATTAAATTAACATGATTTTCAAAGTATTTAAATAATTTACTGGATTTCAATAATCAATTATTAATTCACACAATTTGTCCAATGGGTTTTGACTTGTAACTGATAATGCTGATACTGACTACCAACAATGCATTTTTTAAGAGAAAGGGGAAGAGGAAGGGGTAGCTCACAAAATGAATCATTCAAGTGAGCTCCTATTAATTTGAAAACTCTTAAAGTCAATGATTTCAGGCTTAAGGCACTTGGTTCTGCGTAAATAGGCAATTTTCTAATTGTGACTGTACTGGGCTTGGGGGCTACTATCAGAATAGAATTAGAATGGGAGGCCTCCAATCTGAACATGACATATGAGATAACTGTAATATGGTGCCTGGCTGGAATAATCCCCAGGGAGTGGAGAATGTTTATACATTATGTGCAGAAAAGCCTGAATCCGATGACCGGGGTAATAGTTTATCCATATTAAAGGGATCCGGTAACTTTGTCTCAGATTCTGAAACAAAATTCTGGATTTAGCTCATGATGCAATGATAATTATAAACCTTTAGGTCAGTCAGGAACCCCATGACTTTTACAAGCCGATCGCCTGTCTGGTTATCAAGATATTTATGATTGGAATTACAAATTTTGAAAACCGTTCGCCTGACGGTTTTCATAACACTACAGTCTATTGGGGAAAACGAGTATGGTAAAACCGGTCACTCAAAGATTTTTACTTTTTTGAGGCACTTCTTGATCATTTTGAAGCGCAATTTTTTTAGGGCTTCAATATTACACCATATCACAGACACTGATAACACGTAAGGCCGTGTATCTCAGATTTAACATTGTTAAACGATCCCTTTAAGTGCTATATAAACACAAAATATTATTATTATAAATGTCTACACTTTGAAACATACATTACAACCCTACATCCAATGCAAAAATGGTGATTGAGGCAATCCAGGGAGTGTAATATAAAGACCTTGACCTGGGAAAAAATTGTTTGGGGGGGGGCTACTTTTCAAGCTTCCTTGCATTAAAATAACACTCTTTAATGTGTTTTGCATTGAACTCTATGCATTTTTAGGGGCTCTTTTTGGCATTTTGGGGGGCAAATTTGCCCCGCGCCCCGTGTATTTTTTCCCTGAGACTTTCAGATACATCATATATCTAAAAGCTTTGATAAAATACCCCAGCTTTTCATTTTAACCAACACCCGTGTCGAGAGGGACTACTCTAGATAAAATGCCTAGCTGTAGTGCAGCATGTAATAGGCACCTCAAAGCAGATCTATTCATAAACCATAGCATTTGAACCATGCAGGAACAAGAGATAACAGATATCCATCACGACTGTAAGCTGGCCTAAATATTTTCTGTAAATAGCAATCTCAGCTTAACATTTCTCCTTCTATTAAATATACTTTTGCAAAATAAACTTCATGATTAATTGTTGCATGTTTACAAATCGAAAACATGTACAATCTAAGGATGCTGAATAAGTATTAAAAATAGAATCACTCTTTTCATGATCATTGCATATGGCACATTTTCAATATCACTATGGCTTATTATCAATAAATCACAATTACATTCTCTTCTTTCCAAATCAATAAGGATAACAAAAAAAATATTAGAGCATGATCACAATTTATCTTACACATGAAATTTAGCGATCTAAATCAAAAGTAAAAGAAATATGTAAGTAAATATCATAAATATGTTAATGATTGAATTAATAGCATTTGCATCAATACCAGCAATCTAAAAACGAATTCTTTTTGCACATACAGAACAAAATTGTTCACTTCACCTCAGCGTAAATCATTAAGACTTTTTATACTATTGCATAATTATTCCTCACTAGCACCTAATGTCTGCATAAAAAAAAGCTATTCAAAAATATATATTTAGGGTGACACACATACATGTATAGCATCATGCTACTCTTGCTAGATATGTTACAAAATATATTAAAAATTACCAAAAACAAAGTTATAACTGCAATCAATGTAATGATAACCATACTTAAGTATCTAAGGACCAGAACTTTTTTGGGCCATTTTACTACCAGAATAAAGTAGTGAGGAAAAATGTGCTGTAACATTTCTAAAAATATCTCATTATTATTCATGAAGTGTTCAATTCACAGAGACTTATTTCTTTTCTCAAGCTTAAAGGGACTTTGTAACATTGTTCAGATGAGAGATAGTGGTGCTAAGGCAGTGACTTCAATGCTAGATGTACAATTAAAGATAATCTGAAAATTTGAGCGAAAACGGACCATTATTCATGGTACAAATTAGGAAAAACTGATCCTATCGATTCCTTAATTCTCCCAACTATATTATTACAATTTAATTACATTTTAGGTGAATGGAAATCTCACAAAGCAATAAAATGGCTCTACATTCCATTCCCGACCTTTAAGTGTTGACAGATTTTTTATAGCCTGTTTTTATGTCTTTTTTTTCATGGAAAAACGGTTGGGAAAATTCAAAACAAAATGGTTGGGAGAATTTAGATTCAGAAGCGCCGCACATCGACGCCCGTTCGAAAACCTGTTGAACTTTGTTAAAAATCTTCATATTGCGTGAATTAATTTCGGATTTGGGGCATCGTAGTTGGATAATCCATACATACAAACATAATTTTACGTGTTTTGCATCCTGATTCAACAGATTTGTGAAATTAACCATCACAATGTTACTAAGTACCTTTAAGATCATTGCACTTAATTTTGTTACATGCAAATATGATCCCCTATATATTTTCATAATGAAAGCACTAAAACACAAAAGGATCTCTTTGACCTTTATCCCTGTTAAACTTATATAACATTCATCTTTGAATTATCTAGCAAGCCTAACCCAAACCATAACCTTTTTTTTGCACTTGATGAGAAATATCCCGTTCTTTGGCTCTACAATCATAGTACATTATCATTTTCATAATTAAAGCATTAAAACACAAAATGTGCTCTGTGACCTTTGACACTGTGTAGCTTTTATTCCATCCACATTCAATTAACCACACCTACATGAAGGTTTTGATGCATGTTATGGGTCCTTCAACTGTACAACTTTTCAATATCATTTTATAATCAAACTGTCAAAAGTAAAACGGTATTCTGTGACCTTTAACCCTGCTTAGTCCTCACCCCATCTATCTTTGAAGACAGCTTTTCTTCACAATCAAGTATTAGAACAACTCACGCAGACGGTACGTTCATGGACCGTAGCCTCAGGAATCAGCTGCAGTAGTGATATACAGTTAATGACCCTTAACCTTTGACCCTTAATGTCTATTCTCTAGTAAAGGGTCACTGGAGGTAGAGAATCCTTTGGCATCGCAGAAGTCCTTCAGCTTGGACGGATAATCGGTCATGATGCCATCGACACCGAGGGAGATAGCGCGGGACCACTCTCTCTCACTATTCAGCACCCATAAATATATCTGCACAAAAACAAAGGATTAATAGAGTTTCGTTGTTAAAGGCCATCTGTACTAGTTCGGCCAGAAGGGGTTAGACCACCCAGCGAGGTCACTGACAGGTGGCTATCTCGTCAACTCAGCTCTCAATTAACATAAGAAAAAGAGGATCATGGAGGACCAACAGGCACCGATTGGGGCAGTTTTCTATATAGAGGGAGCAAGTAGCTATAAGTAGTACAGTGGGGCTTTAAATCACAGCCATGTACAACATCTAAACTGCATGAATGGAACTCTGATTCAGGTTCTTTATTAAATTTTTACTGTGATTTTTCTAGACAGGCAACGACTCCATGTTAAAGAGAATGTCCAGCTTCTGGTAGAGTTGAGAAGTAATTCATGATTTCTCTTTTTATTCCTGTGTGGGAGAGTATCATAGGAGCGATGTCATATGAAAGGGACTGTTCTAAAAATGCCCTCATACTCCAAATTGAGAATTTTGACCATAGTACTCAACTTCATCTTCAAATAATATTATGTTGATTCATCCTTTGGATTTTATTGTATTTGTAGTTTTATTTCCAAAATTACAAAGGTGGCATAAAATGTATTTCCCAAACTGTGATTACTCTCTCTCTCTCTCTCTCTCTCTAGTGATCAAGTTCTATTCACACTGTGCCATTCAATAATACTTTCAAATTTGACTTTGCACTTTGACAGAAAGCATCTAGACAGCTTTCTAAAGTACTGACCAATTTGTGTTTATGGAACCATCATATATTTGAAATTATTTGAGTCAGAAAATATAATTTTTAGTGTTTAATACCTTAACACCCCTCCTCTGAAGATGGCGAAACAGAAAAGGACGGATGAAGAGAAAATCGTAGAGCCTCAATGCTGTTTTCACTGCAGTGCTGGAATTCTGTGTCCATTCCCTGCACACACAAAAAACAAATGAATGAATATAAATAAATAAATGAATACATAAGCAAATAAACAAACTGATATTCAGACAGGAGGTGTATTACTGAATGATTTCTCGTAATAAATCATGAATGTACCAATATTCTTACATTTTTGGTACTCGCTGTACTATTTACCAGTTTATACTAATGAACATGTGGTATATTTTGCTTTTGTAAACTTCTGGTGAAAAAATATACTGTTTAAATAAATGTTAAGAATATGATTGCATGGCCTGATACTGATGAGTGTACCCTGGTAATGAAGACCCTACTTCTTCTACTTGTTGTAGATGTAGCAAAATAAAAAAAGCACTAGCTGGGTGTCGAACCCGATACCTTCCAGTTACCAGGCAATATTGCCTATCCACTAAGACTAAAGTGTCACATTGCTAATCTCAATGTATTTTTTTCATACTTATACTACTTGTTGGAGATGTAGCAAAAGAAAAAAAAAAGCACTAGCTGGGTGTCGAACCCAATACCTTCCCGTTACCAGGCAATTGCCTATCCACTAGACTAAAGTGTCACATTGCTAATCTCAATGTATTTTTTTCATACTTATACTAATTGTTGTAGATGTAGCAAAATAAAAAAAGCACTAGCTGGGTGTCGAACCCGATACCTTCCAGTTACCAGGCAATTGCCTATCCACTAGACTAAAATGTCACATTGCTAATCTCAATGTATTTTTTTCATACTTATACTAATTGTTGTAGATGTAGCAAAATAAAAAAAGCACTAGCTGGGTGTCGAACCCGATAGCTTCCAGACTAAAGTGTCACATTGCTAATCTCAATGTATTTTTTCATAATAATAATAATAATAATAAGAATGATAATAATGATAGTGATAATGACGATAATATCAATAAAGAATAATAATAAAAGTGATATCAATAATAATAATAATAATGATTATAATGATATTGATAATGATAATGATAATAATAATAATGATTATAATAACAGTAATAATTATAATAACATATATGATATTATTAATGATCATTATGATGACCATGTTAGTGATATTGATGATCCTCCTCCTCCTCCTCCTCATCATCATCAACATCATCATCAACATCATCCTCATCCTCATCGTCATCATCATCGACATCACCATCATCGTCGTCACCAACATCATCATCATCAACATTATCATCAACATCATCAACATCATCATTATCATCATTATCCTCATTATCATTTGTCATGATCTTCATCATCATCATCATCGTCATCATCATCATCATCATTATCAACATCATCATCATCATCATCAACATTATCATCATCCCCATCATCATTATCCTCATTATCATTTGTCATGATCTTCATCATCAATCTCATCATCATCATTATCATCATCATCATCATCATCGTCATCATCAACGTCACGTCATCAACATCATTATCAACATCATTATCGTCATCATCATCATCATCATCATCATCATCATCATTATCCTCATCATCATCATCATCATCATCAACCTCATTATCTTTTGTCATGATCTTCTTACAAGTCTTTTACGAGTGTCCCTGTAGGTATCTCCAGGTAAGATTCCTTGAGAGGCACAAACGGTAGTAGACCAGAGTAGGTGAGCAGGAACAACTTGAAGATACTCGTCAGACCAAAGAGAATAGGGATTTCTGGAGCCTTTGGGCAATACATAAGTTGGAATAAATAATAATGAATTAAAATAATTACTTTACTATTTAAAAAAAATTATATAAATAATTAAATTCTTAGCCACATATGAACATGTGCATAGAAGCATCATTACAATAGAGGGTTTTTGATATTATTGTGAAATGTTAATATCTAATCAAGAAAAGTCGTGGAAAAATACATGTATATGTCACTTAAATATAACAAAAATAGCAAATCTTACTGAAAACCAAAGACCCTGAAATTTGGAAAAACATATATATGCCTAGGAAAAAGTTTAGACATACCGGTAGTCACAACTTTTCATGAAATGCCTTGCTTATGTTTACCTTACAATGAAACATTTTATTCTAAAATAGTGCAAAAATGCAAATGCAATTAATTCAAAAATATACCAGTGGCAATAAACTGTGCATAAAACTAACATCGGTTATTCCATATACTAAACTAAGGATTGACAGGACACTTCAATCAAGATAAGATTATTTTTTTTGCATGATGACCGGTGAGAGTACCTTGGAAGTTTGACAAATACCACCTTCTTATTACTGTAATTTTTTAATTATGTTTCTACACCAATGTAAACCAACTGTCATTACATAAGACCAAGCCTTTTATTAAGTCAAAGCAGACCGGGAGCCAAATATCTGAAAAAGAGCTCCCAGTCCTTAATTTTTTAAGAGAACCGGGAGCCGTTTTCCAGGACCAGGAGCCGTTTCCAAAATTGATGAAAATATGTATTCTTTTAAATTATTTGTTAAACGTTACCTTTTATTTATACATACGGTAGTTTAATTTCTAGTTTACATTTTGAGCACTCTAATATTAAATCACTCATACCTTGGATAAATCTGTCATATGTAGTTGTTGTAGTTCATGTTTAATACTATTTTCATGCCGTTAAATGTCAAAAATTGAAAAATGTTAGGAAGGGGGGAATTAAATTATTTTTATAAAAAAAATAATTAAGAAAAACCATCTATAATGACAATGCAGAGCTGCCAACCTGTCACTTGCAAAAAACATTATTCAGCTTGAAAAAGCATATTTTAGGTGAAAAAAAAGATTTGTTAAATATATTTACCTATTTTATCAGAAAAATCCATTATTTAAAACATCACAGAATTTTAGTCAATGAGTACGAGGGCCGCTGAATCAAGGCAAGTCTGGAGTTGCAATCAACTTTGTACATAAAGTCAATGCATCAGCAGGTCCGGTGTTCTGTTTTTCATTTGGCTTTTTGAAGATACCATTACATCCAAAGGGCATGCGATAGGCAAAAAAACTGGCAACAAAATCGCTGATTTCTTGATTTTTAGCGCTATTTTGATGAAACTGTTTCTTAAAACTGGGCTAAACCCCCGTGAGCTTTGGAAATATGGCTCTGATTCCGCATTTTTTACAGCAAAATTTGGCTTTTGGGATGGATTTTTGGAAGTTACATCGAGACTTATTCGTACTGACACTGTGTGTGTAGTGCAGTACAGCACTGATGTCATTTGTGTGTGTATGCATGGCCTGGGGAAATGCGCTCCTCTTTGAGTGGTGTACATCCCCTGTATTGTGTGCTCCGTATTCCGCTAGGAGAAGGAGATAGCGGCCGCTCGTATTAGTGCTTAGGATTCTCATTATATAATGATTTGTTAGGGTTCATTCAGTCCACGTTTAACTCGTATCAAGTAAGTTTTTGTCATATTTGTGAACATTTAGTGCTAGACATGTTTATGAAACAGAAAATGTTAATTCTCCCAGACCGGGCGCCAGAAATACAAATGGACCGGCGCCCGGTACTCATTTTTCCCGTCTTACCGGGCGCCAAAAGTCAGGGACCGTAGGGTAAAAATCGCCCGGCGCCCGGTTAATAAAAGGCTTGCATAAGACAACACTGTTGGCCTAGAACCATAAAGAAGTTTTAAAAATTATAGTTGATATCGATTATATTGAGGGTGAAATAATCTTACCCCATTTATATATTTTACATTAAGTTAAAACAAGTCATCTTTTTGATACCCTCTGTATGAATCGTATATTGGCTTACCTTTTTATGTACTTTATCACCAATCTTGCTGTCAAAGTTGCCTACAACAGTAATGGTCTCCCTCTTGTATTCTTTGATAAGATCCAACACCTTGGGAGAGAGAGAAAAAGACAAAATATATCTCTTTGTGCATGTTAATGTTAAAGGGGAAAATAAAACTGGGTAGCAGCTATAAAGCAAAGTAAAGGAATATACAGGGGTAAGCTCTCTTTACTATGCACAATTTCCTTTGAAGTAAAAAAAAAAAATGAATTTGTTATTAATGTTTCAAATTTTCTAGAGTTATTGTGGTGACTTCTTCTTTCTCTTTACATCTCATCTAGCCTTTACCGTTCCTTTTCTCACACAATCATCTGTTATTGCCCTCTTTCAACAATTCTCTCTCTCTCTCTTCTTCTTTTATTGCACTTACCCTATTCATCATCATCGTTCCTGCCCCCCTCCCCTCTTTCTCTCTCTCTCTCACTTCTCATTTTAATGCATTGTGTGCTCTTACCATTTATAAAGTCAATGACTGTTCCCCCTTCTGTCTTCTATCTTCTCCCCCCCCCCCCCCTCCCCCCTCCCTCTCTTTCTCTCTCTCTCTCTCTCTCTCTCTCTTTCTCTCCATATGTATGTCTGTAGCGCTATATTCTACTATCATTTTTTCTCTCCATCCTCACCTTTTCTCTCCCCCTCTCTCTCTCTCTCTCTCTCTCTCTCTCTCTCTATCCCTCCTCCTCTCTCTATCTCTCTAATAAAACAGTGTGCTTACCCCATTGATCAGTTCTTCATCATTCCTCTTGATATCAAGGTTGATGGGGAAGTCTTTAAACTCTTTGAACACCTCCCTCAGGAGTGGAATATGTCGGTCTGAAGACTCCGATGTACACATGCCTCCTGCATCATAAAAATAAAGAGATTTTATTATTTTAAATTATGTTTTATTTCCACATTAACTGGATATGAAAAGAATTTACAAGGTAACACATATACAAGGTAACAAAACATGTACATATTGTACCGGCCGTCACCCTCGTGGAAGAAAGATAGAAGTGATGTTTCAATAAAATCCTAGTTCGTTTCAGTCAAAATATATGACTTTAGAAATACAGGTATATGGAATTACTAAATTAATACTCAAAAAGAAGAACACATTTGTTTGAGACAAGATTTTAGTTTGAACACAAAAACAAAAACTTCATTTTTATTCAATCATTTCTTTTTACATCAATAGTTTTATCGCCACTGTTACAAATTCACATAAGTCTTTATAGACCTATATGTAGCCTATATTCACACAAGTTAATACTTATTTTATAAAATCTGTTTGTTTATAACACTGTAAATTGGTAATGGACTTTAATTTAACTAAAGAACTATACCTGTTTGTTTATGAAGGAGAGTTTAGGGAATTAGTAAATGTTATTTAAAGTTCAGTGTTAAGTTTGGACCAATTTGTTTGGGCGGCTCTTGCGAGACGACGTTTGGACCAGTTCGTTGCGCGATTCTGCCGAATCGCCGTTGGACCAGTTTGTTGGGCGACTGAATCTTCCGAATCAGCCACGAATCCGAAAAATCTATTTTATATATGCACTGTATGCGTACGTGGGGGAAATCATGCGTACGTGGGGGAAATCTATGCGCGTGCTGTAAGCAACGCCGCGATCATGCACATAGCTAGATAACTAGATGCGCTCGTACACATTGCAACCGGTCCTTATAAAGTTCCAAATCTTTATTAATTCAATATTAAATGCTTATTTATTCCAAAAGTTACACTGCTATAGTAATGGAAACATTACAATGCGTTTATTTGAAACTTTATACAAGGCATAAGATACATTTTTCAAGCTCTCCTTTGTAATAAGAGCAGAAATTTAACAAACAAAATAATATTTCATAGCATGAATTTGGGATTCACTGTTTGTTTACATAATGCGCGTCAACCGCACAACCTGAATTCCGATCCTGGTTAATAAACTTAAAGAAGTACAAAATTCGAATTCTCTTACGTTTTTGACAAGAGATTGTTAAGACAATAATATGATATTAGAGATAATTTGTTTGTCTATCTGAATAAATATACAACTTTATCACATATTTCATACATAATGAATTCTTAGGCATATTACTACGATTTATAGATTAGATCTAGTGTGTCGGAAGCAACGTACGCGTATGCTTCCGGTTGTGTTTATACGTGAAGCCGTTCATACTAGACTTCTTCAAACTAGAAACTTTTGCTCGTAAGCAGGTATTTATACACAAAAACACACACAATCCAGACTATAACTCGCAGCGGTACTTCTGGAATAAAATTAATCGAGATTAATTTGTACCTATAAATGAAGAATGTGAAGGGATGAAGAGAAATAGGCTGGCTGCATGCAAGGTCTCGGAGTGAGCGAGAGAGAGAGAGAGAGAGAGAGCATAGAGAGAGAGAGAGGGAGACAGAGGGCAAAAGACAGAAATAAGAAGTTGAGAAAAGAAAGGATGGGATGATTCAAGCTGCAAGTTTCAGAAGTTTCAGATACTGAAAGATATGACAGCTAGCATGGAAATCAGTTACAAGTATAATATTGTGAGGGTGGATCGTTACAATATATTTGATAGATACAACAGTAAAAATGATTTTATGTAAGTCATTAAATACAAAGATGCTAACAATAGAGATGGTGAAGGTTTGTGAAGATAATAGAAGTTGGTCAAGTGGTATGGTCGACTCTGTTTTTTTAATCTGTTGGAAGCTATTTTCAGACCGAGTCATGTGCTTTGGAAGGTGACATTAAAGTGACTCGGTAACAATGTTGAAGGTTGATAAAAAACTGCGTGATTTTTGTATGAAATGTTACTAATTATATTCCTTCTACTGTACTAACCCTCTAACATGCAAAAAATCCTGAAAAAAAGCTCAAACCACAAAGATATATTTTTTTGGGGGGCGTCACTGTGTGACACCCTCTACCAGTAAATTCTCCCAACCATTTTTGAATTTTCCCCAACTGTTTTTCTATGAAAATAAAACATAAGACAGACTTTTAAAAATCTTTCAACACTTAAATGTCTGGAATGGTATATAGAGCCAATTCATCGCTTTGTGACGATTTACATGCAACTTAAATGTAATTAAATTTTAATAATATAGTTGGAAGAATTAAGGATCGATCAAAACAGTTTTTAAAAAAATTATAATTAATTATGGGCTGTTTTCACTCAAACTTTCAGATTATCTTTAATTTTATATCTAGCATTGAAGTCACTACCTTAGCACCATTTTCTCTCATCTGAACAATGTTACAAAGTCCCTTTGAAAAGTGGTCCCAGGTGTAAATTATATCTGATTGATCCACGTCTGAAAATACTCCCAATTCACACACATTTTAGAATGAGCAAGGAGTAAGAGTAGTGGCTGTATAAAACACATGCTTGAACTTCATCTCTTTGGTGCAATTAAGTAATGACAATAACTTACCGTTAGTAAACGTTACAGCCAGTGGACAGCACATGGTTGGCAAATCCTAAAATCAGACAAAATAATGACGAGACTGTTACATTTGTTGCATTGAATGTATCAACCAAGGTTGTAAAGTTGTAATCTAACCTCTTCAAGTTCTACAATTCAAGTTTGAGCCATTGATATCTCTTGTTTAATGTACTATCATGACTTAATTTGGTACCATTATGAAGCCTGTTTCTTTCCTTTTTCAATAATATTTTCATAATATTTAATCATGGAATGTGCGATACACCTGAATATGAGGCCAAGTCAAAAGTGAAATAATGTAAAATGTATTGTTAATTTGTTATTGTCAACAGTGAATTCTTTATTAGTTTCAAGAGTGGATTGTGTTCTGAAAGGGGGCGAGGTGGTTATACACAAATGCAATGATGTTTTTTTCTTTTGTTTGGAAGATGAAATGTGCCTTAAATGATGTTGAGGTCTGGCAAATGCTTACTTTTACTGAATGGCCATCTCAACATCATTTGAAACTTGACTGATATGTGCATAAGAAGTTAAATAAAAAAATGTAACAAAATTTGTATTTAAGAAGCCCTTGTTTTTATCTTTTTCCTGCTTTTTATTAAAACTACCTTCTTGTGTGTATTACATGTAATATCCTATTAACCTATAATATCTCCACATTATACGGTACCCTTCACCTATATCTTGCCATTAATTATGTTTTTTTATGTATGCCATACACTCCATTGTTACTATGTTGCAGTCTTCTTCATTTCTCTTCCTCCAAGCTCTCTATCTTCTTCTCCTCCTCGCCTATCCCTTTCTTCCTTTCTTTTATTTATAATGGATATTATGGTTTTGTGTATTTGGGTGTACCCAATACAAGCTATGCTTACTGGGATTCGCGCCTTCTTCCTTGTAATACAAGTTCTTAAATTATATTTATGTTCCTCCATAAATTCAGGGGTATTAGTGAGCACTAAAAAACAGTTTATTCTTTTTCCCCTCAATCACGCCCCCCTTGAGTAAAAAAAAAAAGAAGAAGAGGATTCAGGGGGAAAATGGCATCTAACAACATCCCCCCCCCCCTCCCTTTAGAGTAAGAAAAATTGGGAAATAATCGGGATAAAATCAGAAAGAAATAAAAAATCAGGTACAAAAAAAAAAAATCGGGAAACCGATTTAAATCAGGTTTTTATCGATCAGGCCTGTAAATTGTAGTGTTTGAACAGATTTCAAATATGTTGTGAAATTGAATGGAAGAAAATAAAAGTTAATTTGAACATTAAAAAAATGTATATACCAGGGTGGACCCAATCTACTCTTATTTGACAATTATATAATGACCTCATAATTGGTGTCCTGTATAAGAGAGTCTCCACCGGATGCTCTTGATAGGTGATCATCATGAGACACTACTATCTGTTTATCCTTGGTGATCTGACAATCCAACTCCAACATCTCCATCCCAATACTCCTTGCACTGGCAGATATGGAAATCAATCAAATTACACCAGTTATAATGATAATAAATAATACTAGTAATACTAGCAATAATAATAATATTATTAAATCACAATAATATCACTACTACTACTACTACTACTACTACTACTACTACTACTACTACTACTTATAATAATAATAATAATACCACCAACAATTAAAATAACAAGGATGATGATGATGATGAATTCAAATTCAAATTCAAATGATTTTATTTTTCATGCAAAACATAATACAATGAATAAGTTTATTACAAGAAATATACAATGAAACGACAAATATAATCGTATTAGCACAAGAAAAGAGGAAGTAACTAGAAGCAGAGCTTGTTGAAGTATTAGTTCCTAATAATGATAGTGATAATGAGGTACCAATACAAAAAATCTAGGAAGTAGGATAATGACAAACAAATGTGAATCCTATACATTCTCCTCCCCCCAACAAAAATTAGTTTCATTCGCCCTACCAACCTCTCCTTGTAATGAAAGGCCATGCAAATATATTCATCTTGGCTATAGTGACGTCTGCCATTGCACTCAAATAAAGCTCCACTACTTATCATCTATTCCACTCAAAATGTATATCTCTTTGAGTGATTTGTATCATTCTCGAATCTTGACCTAATTATGAAATCTGTTTACTCACTGTTTGAATGCTGTGATTGTGTTTTCAAAATTTTCAGCTGCACCTGTGAATGTAATAGAGTAAGAGTGAGAGTGGGGTGAGTTAGTGTGTGTGTGAGAAAGATAGAGAGAGAAAGAGAGAAAGAGAAGTGTTGGTTACAAATACTTATATTTTCAACAGAAAGGAAATTCTAGGCCACGAACTCTTTGAAGCGTGACCAGATTCAAAGTATGCTTAAATGGGGGCATTGATGTATGTAGAAAAAAACAGGATTAAGATCCCATGCAACACTTTGAAATGTAAAAGAAGAATAAGAAAAATAAAGTTCAGATTCAACCTTTATGTCTACCGGTAGACGTTGCATAATGCTATTCGTTTTGGTGTTATCTTCCATCTCAGGATACAGTTTAAGCTGTCCAGGTTTTTGAAGATAATGCTTCAAAACAAATCGACCAAGCTGTTTATTTCTTTATTTATGGTCTGTTTCTAGTGTTCATCTATTTTTATTGCCAACCCTCGAAAACAAATTTATTATGTATTTCACAGAGGAAAGTTAGCATCTATAGGAGAACTATATACCTGTATAAGGAATAATTACTTTGATATACAAGAAAGGGAATCACCGAGAGCTGAAGAATTGGAGACCGATCACATTGCTAAATAGTGATTATAAAATCATTGCAACAGTGCTTGCAAAACGTTTTCAAAAAGTAATTGGTAAAACCAGTCGGGTTATAAGAGGTCGTCTGGCGGCTTGCAATGTAAGACTTACTAAAGATATTATCGAATACATGACAAGGAACGGTAAAAACGGTGTTCTTGTGATGATAGATTTTTCTAAAGCCTTTGATGTAATTGATGTAACTTTTATCAAAAAATGTCTGAGTAAATTTAATTTTGGGCCTGTTTTCCAGAATCGGGTGACAATTTTATACACAAATATTGCAAGTTCTGTAATTGTAAATGATTGGTTATCTGAAACTTCAGGGCGCGACAAACCCGCTTGCCCGACGTCCCGGGGCAACCAAATTGAGCCGTCGGGCAAGTAAATCAAATTATCACTTGCCCGATTCGGGCAAGTGATACTTTTACAGTAATTTCCTAGTGTCCAAGAACTCTACCATTCACCCGTCAACTTCTTACCCGTCGTCAAAATCCAGAAGCAAAAAAGCGATCGTTCCGATTTCGAAAAAACTTCACAGACAGCTAGCCAGCTCAGCTAGCTCAGCGCGCATGCAACAGTGACACTTCAAGCCATGAATGCCGCTCCGCCTCCACGCACGGCCGGCCGTGAGCTAGCTAGAGACAGCTAGCGCGATCGTACCAGCTGCGAGCTTATTCGCGCTCTCTCTCTCTAGCTCTGCAGGCCGCACCGACAGGCCTTTGCTATTCTCTGATTGCCGATTGGTTGAATCACGCCAAATATGACGTCATTATTCTAGGGAAATGAACACGTGCGAATCGGAATGGAATAAACAACAGGGATTTTCTAGTAAGTACAAAAAGTCAAATGTTTGATATTTATTCATAATGACTGTTAATGATTGTGAACATATTATTTAAAACTCGCTGCTCATATAAATCAGATGAATGTTTTTGTCTCGAGTCCTTTTTCGCTTTAAAGTTTTGGGCAAGTGGAAATATTGTTTGGGCAAGTAAATTGAAAACCCACTTGCCCGACAGGGCAAGTGGTGAAAAAAATTCTTGTAGCACCCTGAACTTATAGTGTTCTGAGAGGAATACGCCAAGGGTGTCCCCTCTCGGCCTTATTGTTTGTAATTGCCGCAGAATTAATGGCAAATAAAGTGAGAGAAAATAAGGAAATCAAAGGTCTAGATATTGATGATAAAGGTATTGATCTGAAATTGCTGCAATATGCAGATGACACCTTATTTTATGTATCTGATATAAATTCTTTTGAAAATATTTTAATCGAATTAGAGGTTTTTGGCGATGTTGCAGGACCAAAGTTAAATAGAGAAAAGACTGTCTTGATTTGGATTGGAACAGCCTGTCAACGATGGTCGTTATCTTGTTTTGGCTTACATTGGACAGATGAGCCAGTAAAATACTTAGGACATCATATCGCACCTGATCTGCAGTGTGCTTTAAAGATAGATTGGCAAAATAAATTAGAAAAAATGCAAAAACTGCTAGATAACTAGAGAAAAAGAAACCTGACTTTGTTTGGAAGACTGACTATTATTAAATCACTCGCAATTAGTCAAGTTATACATTTAATGATTGTTGATACAATACCGTCTACTTTTTTGATAAAACTTAATAGCCTGATATTTAAATTTCCTCGGAAAAGTAAAATAGAAAAGGTAAAACGATGTATTGTTACTGAGGATTCTTGTGAAGGAGGAATACGAATGATCGATGTTAAAAGGCAAATGTTTAGTTTTAGGCTGAAGTGGCTTGGGATGTTTTTAGATAATACAAAAGGAAATTGGAAAGACATGTGTAAGCATTGGTTTGACTGTTTGGGAGGGCTGCATCTACTGCTGAATTGCAATTACATATACTTTAAATCTCTTAAAACTTAGAAATGTTCCACATTTTTACATAGAAATATTACATGCATGGTACATGTACCTCATAAAAAAATACACATCAGCTGAATGTCAGACACAGAAACATGTCGACGAAAATATTTTATGGTATAATCAAGATATTGTTTTTGAAAAAAAAAAAGGTATTTTATGAAGACTGGTATAAAAGTGGTATTATAAACTTAAATGATATCTTTAAAAATGGTACTTTTGTTTCAGTAAATGAATTATTTATCCGCCTGAAAATTAGAAGAAGTAAACAATTTTTGATTTTTGACTATAGATACAAAGCTACAAAAATCAATTCCAAAAATTTGGATAAATGATAAGCAAAGGGTACCTTTGGGTTTCAAAGACCATAATTTCTCTATCCCCCACTTTGTATTTGGAAAATCAGTTAGGCTGTTAGTCTTTTAAGTAGTAAACAGTGGTATAATATCATAAGTTTTGAACAAATTAAAATAAATAAATGTTGTTTGTATTGGGAAGATGTCTTGCAGAAGGACGTTAAATGGTCCTCTGTTTTTAATAGGAATTTGATTGGGATTAAAGAATTTTGTCTACGTGAATCTAATTTCAAGCTTTTATATATGCTACCAGTTCGTAAAAATCTATTCAAGTGGGGTCTCTCACACGATGACCTTTGTTTAAAATGCAAAAAGACTGAAGATGTGCTTCATGCTTTCATTTTATGTAAGGCAAATGAAACCTTCTTTGAATATTTAAAGGACTTACATGTAGTTGTACATGCTTTCAATCTTAAAATAGAGATAGATATTGTTTTATTACTCAAAATGAATTCACAAACCGAAATCGATTTGATAATGACGATTGCTTTTTGGTCGATTTATGAAATGATTATTTTTCGTAATAAGTATGGGTATGATAATAGAGATTTGAGTTTGATTTATTTAGGTAAGAGAGAAATGACTAACAGAATAGAAATAAACGAACATTTGAAAGTACAAAATATAAAATTTCCTGCGAATTGGCTAAGTTATATTTGAATAAATAATTTGTGTATTATTGATGTTCCATTGATTTGCTAAATTGTAAGCAAAATTATGTTATTGTTTGAATATTGAATAAACACCTCTAAGAGGCAAAGAGGTAAGAGCACTTTTTTTCACAATTTGTGAGAATAAAAAAAAAAAAAAAAAAATCTTCTTTTGATTCCTATTTTACTTTTTTAGTGGTCAGGGGGCAGGGGGGGGGGCGGGCCAGTCGCCCCCCCCCCCCCGACCCCCAACTTACACCATGAGGAATATACTCCTCCATGATCCTCTATGAGAAATTTGATGATTTTAACACGTAAGGGGATCTCGGACTACAAGGAATAAACAGTTTTATAGTGTTTAGAGTCATATTATTTGATCATATATATAATTGAAGTTACCTAGAGGTGTTAAATGAATATTTGCTGTTATAGTTTATCACTAACATCAAAAGAATCTTACTAAAAACAGTAAAACACTATGAAACTGTTTATATTTTCCTCTAGGTGCGAGTCCCCCTTGCGTGTTAAGATCATCAAATTTCTGATAGGACGGGACTTACACCACAAGAAATATACTCCTGATTGATTGATTGATTTTTATTTGTCGTGCTTCCAACAAAAAACAATATACATGTACACCTGTACATGTACAAGAATAACAGATCAAAATTAAGTCAGCTTGAACAGGATATCCTACGAAAGCTCGAGAGGTTATATTTAGTGGGGTCCCCGACAGTCATGTACAAAATTAATGAGTTAAAGTAGTAATATTTACAGACAGATAAGCAAAAAAATTATTAAAGATAATAATGATGATAATAATAACATTAAATGATAGAAATAAAAAATTAAAAAAAAAACATTTCATAAAAATTCATTGATCAAATTCAAATTTTTGTTAAAAAAGGGGGGAAAAGGGAGAGGTGTAGGAGAGGGAGAGTTGGAGTGATGACAAAAAGAGAAAAAGAGAGAAAGAAAGAGAGAGAAAAGGAGAGAGAGACAGAAGGGGGACGAAAGAGAGAGAGAGAGAGAGAGGGGGAGAGAGAGGGGGAGAGAGAGGGAGAGAGAGAGAGAGAGAGAGAGAGATGAAGAGGGGAAGAGACAGCAAAGGGTACCTTATCATTGCAGATGAGGGGAGATGGCAAGAAATATTCAGCAATGCAGAAAATCGAGATAAAAACTATCAAAAGTCATTCACATAGTTCAATCATGGACTTTTCAAATTCTAAAAAAATACAATTTATATTGGTATTACATTTTATTAAGAAGATTAATAAAGTAAGGAAGAGAGCTGCACAGTGCACTGGAAGCCTTTTGTTTTGCATTGGTATTGTTTAAACTTTGATTGAGATCTAAGAAGTGCTTTGTTGTCTAAGAGGTAAAACATTCTTTAAAAAGATAGAAAGCACGGCGAACAGCCGGTAAAACGTACACTAAACAGTGAAGGACGAAACGCACGCACAATTTTTCACGTAGCACTATGTAGTGTAGGCCTATATTACGCAGAGCGTACGAGTGAACGGGGGAGTTTATGTTCACGTGACCTATGACATACAACTCCGGTGGCTATTTACGAACTTGCTTACTGCCATGAGCCCCAAGTAGAAAGAAGTGCCGTCAAACTATTTGACACGAGTCATGATTGAGTATTGTCAAACGTATTTTAGACTAGATTTCTATTAGTAATAGACAGTGAAAAAATTACACGGGGGCTCGGGGCGAATTAGCCCCCGAAATGCCAAAAAGAGCCCCCGAAAGACATAAAAGAGCCCCCAAAATTTGCATAGAGTTCAATGCAAAACAAATTAAAGGTGTTATTTTCATGCAAGCAAGCTTTAAAAGTAGCCCCCGAAATTTTAAAAGTATAGAATAGGCCTAGAATCTAGTCAAATTAATAATCACCTTTTGCATGAACAAATACTAGATCTATTACTAATAGATCTAAGTTAGTATTTGTTCATGCAAAAGGTGATTATTAATTTGACTAGATTCTAGGCCTATTCTATAGACTAGACCTTACCAAGAAGTTGTGTATCCAGACAGTTTATTAAAAACAGCACTTTGATAAAGTTTACAAGCAATATTTCAATCTTCTAAAGTACTAAGACTATGTTGGACAATGAATGAAGGACCACGAGCTAGTGCCCACATGCCCCGTCTCCCTTAATGATTAACTACGGCACAGTACTAATCCCACCCCCGGGAGTTTAGGGAACACCTTAAATAAATTATCGATGAAGTCACTTACCTCCACGGTGGGCAATCAGCTTAGCATTAAACTTTGATTTCTTCTTTAAATGAATTAAAGTCGGAAATCTGAATAATACGGTAGATACAATGATATATCCGCCAAACAGAGACAACGGTATAGCGTATGCGAGAGTACTCATTTTGAGAAAGTATGATTAACGAGAATTTTTTGACGTGTAAACAATGACTTCGCAAATTCAATTTTCGACTGCTATCTCTACCGGTATATAACAGTCGTGTTAATTCGAGGGACAAATCGAGCGCCATCTGTTGTTCAAATTTATGTGACAGAAAAAAGTCGACGAAAAAAGTGACAATGGCAGACAGAGTAACGCAACTTCAAGACGCTGTTAATCAGGTAAAAGTTTATTTTTGTGACCAGAATATGTTATCATGGCAATTATAATTTGTATAACATATTTAACATTGTTTAGTTGACGAAGAAGTATCTATTGGAAAGTAAATCCAGCCGGGTCCGGGTGAGGATTGAACATTTTCTCTTGCCGCCCCACCCGTTTATTTTTGTGCTGTGTGAGTGTCAACTAAATTTTTGTTTTGTTTAGGGGGTGAAGTCTTCAGAAAATTAAAATAAGTTGAATTTTTTTTTTTTAATTTCTAGATGCGATTATGAACAAAACTCAAAAGCCTGCAGCCATTGTCATGATTGTTTTTTGTGAAATGTGATGTGCGTTCATTCCACACAAACTTGACAAAGTCAATCAACGCTTATCAATGACAATGGCGCATCCTTCTTCTTCTTCTTCCTCCGTTGTTCTCGGAGATCTGCAGTTGTATTCTGCAAGCGTCAGTGTTGGTGCCTTTCGTCTCCAGCTGTTGACATTGTAGTTACAAACATTCAAGTGGGAGAGGAAAGGATAGAGGTACGGGCAATGTGAATTTTATGGAGGAAGAGTAGAATTAGAGTGTTCAGTCTATCATATAGATTTGATGGGAGCATGAGGTGGTTGGGAAGAAGTACAGCTTTTGTGAATGCAAAGCCATCATTGAAGTTGAAGTATGAGAGGGTGGTTTCAGAAAAGTGTCTGCTCTGCATTTCTCCGATGAAGTCACTTCGGTGTGACGCTAGGATACTACAGGAGGCCACAAAGTGGATATTATCCTCATCTTCCTGGTGGCAAAGACGGCAAGTGGTTGAGGTTGCTTTCTTAATGGTGACAAGCCTAGTTTGGGTTAGGTATGTGTTGCATGCCAACTGTGATCTTATTATGATCGCTTGCCTCAGAAACTGTGAGCTGCTGGTCTGTGGATACAGGAGCATTGGGTCTGGTATGGGCATGTTCCTCCATAGTGACAGGGACGACTTCTTTTCTATTGCTTGTAGGATGTTGTCATTCACTACGTCCATCACTGCCCTCTTGGATTTCTTCTTCCACAATGTGTACGGAATTGGGTGTTGTATGAGGGTATGGAGATCTGGGAGTCTGTACTTCATTAGGATGGCTTGCCAGGAGTTGATGGAGAGGGTAGATTTGGTCAAGGCATGTAGAAATGTCCGATACTCAAATCTTTCATGAGGCAGGTCTAATGTTTGCCCAATCATCTGAAGCTTCTCAATATCGACTTGGTTGCTTAACGGCAAAAGTCCTAAGAGGAGATATATAGCATCATCAGCTGCTGTTCTTGGGAGACCAAGGATTTTCTTGAACAGTTGGTGTTGGGCCTGGTCAAGTCTAGCTGACATCCCTTTGGTGATCTTTTCCACTGCTGATCCATATAGCATTCGCGGGATACAGTATACTTTCCAAAGGGATACACTATGCTGGGGAAGGAGTCCTCCTGTGTATGCTCCTGATCCAGTGAGTGCATAGAAGGTCCGCACTCCTTTGGAGATTATATCTTCTGCTGAATTCCTCTTTATGCTTGATTTTATGATGCCGAGGTGCGGATGTTGCAGCACAGATGGCACTGTGTCATGTCCAAGCTTCCACAACGGAGGTTGAGACATATTTTTCCCTTTGTTGTTGAAGGTAATTACACAGCTTTTGCTTGGGTTGATCTTGTATCTCCATCGTTTCGTATAGCTATCGACGACGTCAAGCATTGCCTGTAGTTCAGAAGGTGACGAGCTCAGCAGGGCTACGTCATCAGCTAGTACCACAAGGCCAGAGTATCTGCCTAGCAACTTGCATCCAAGATCCTTGTTGCGGAGGATTTTCATCAGTTCGTCAATGAAGGTAATATAGAGAAGGGGTGACAGTACACCACCTTGTCTTACTCCCTGTAGAATTGGGAAGGGGTCACTTACAGTTCCATCCCAAAGGACTTGGCTTTGCATGTTGTTGTAGAGGGATCTGACCATGTTGAGGTGTTGAGGATGAATACTTGTCGATGTTAGCTTCTGGAACAGACCAGCGTGCCAAACCTCATCATTATTATCAGTAGGGGTCTAGTCTAGGCTTGAGTCGGTACGGTCGATCACACCGGGACCCGACCGTTGCCGTCGGGTCCCGGTTTCGTTTTTTGAGAACCGACGCTCCGAAAAAAATAATGAAATATGTAAGAAATTGCAGTTTTGCACACCACTAAAATCATTCCACCTTAAAACTTAAGTATTTAATTTTTACCAATCATATTCTAGCTCATCCTGAATCAATCCGAACTGCTGATATAAATAGCAAAGCAGTTCGCCCCATGGGGTTGTTGTTGCCAGCTGCTTGCTAGCTAGCTACTGCACTGGCCGGGTCTCTCGGCAGGATTAATAAATCAGGTTGAAAGAAACATTAATGTTTGAATAATAAAACGGCTTTCTAAAAAGTACTTCTTTACAACATACCGATCGAATAATTTTGAAAAGACAAAATGGATATTATTTCTTTTATTTTGAACACCGCATGCTTCTTTTAAAAGCTGAAAATTATTTGGTAATCACAAGAAGTTTCGATACGGATAGCTGTTGCAAGGCAAGTTCAGACTAGTCTCGGAAAAATGCGCAGTGCTCCTCGTAGTTAAGTTTGCTGTAATCCGTGCCAGAACGAACCCAAACAAAGACGTGATCGTAACGAGAAAAAATCATTAAAAACTACGAGAGCACAATTGGAAAGACAACTACTCAAAATTATCGTAAGCAGATACATAACTTGGAGGAATAATACAATAGTTGTCCAAGAAAAGCCACAGAAATAGTGATATTTAAGGAGTTACTATAGGTACAATCATTATCGGAATGGGCCTGCTGATATGTCCGAATTACACGTTATTTGGTTTCTAGCCTCATGTTCTAACACGAGGCTAGAAACCAAATAACGCCCTCTACGGTAAAAAGCAGTATAACAAGGGATTCGAGTATTTGCAGCAAGCCCCTTGCGATAAAAATGTACCCAGTTACTCCTCGATTATCACAATTTCTTTGGCATTTCTTGGGCGATTATTGAATTCTTTGTACAAGTTATTTATCTGATTATCGTAATTTTGAGCAGTAGTTGTCTTTCCAATTGTGCTCTCGTAGTTTTTAATGATTTTTTTCTCGTTACGATCACGTCTTTGTTTGGGTTCGTTCTGGCACGCATTACAAGGAGCACTGCGCATTTTTCCGAGACTAGTCTGAACTTGCCTTGCAACAGCTATCCGTATCGAAACTTCTTGTGATTACCAAGTAATTTTCAGCTTTTAAAAGAAGCATGCGGTGTTCAAAATCAAAGAAAAAAAATCTATATTGTTTTTTAAAAATTATTCGATCGGTATGTTGTAAAGGAGTACTTTTAGAAAGCCGTTTTATTATTCAAACATTAATGTTTTTTGACCCGATTTATTCAACCTGCATGAATCAAAATGGCGGCTCGATCGTTGTCTTTCTATTTTTGCTCCAGTTTTTTTACTTTTAGAGGCACGATAATGGCACTAAACATCGCCAATCATGGATAAAAAATAATGTCAAATGGAAGAATATACCGATCTGTGCCGAGGTATGCATGTGTTGATTTATTTGACTGATAAAAAAGGTCACTTTTAAGGGACATACTGATGATATGCGCTTTTTATAGAGGCAAGTGACAAATCCTGCGAGCTGATTTCGGGACACCGGGTCCCGATCGGTGCAAGGCCGTCGGGACCCGGTTTATGAAAATCCCGACATGACTCAGGCCTAGTCTAGTCTATCTTCATTCCACATGTACGGTCCAGATTTTTCATACGAGGGTGTGCACTGAACAAGTAGTTTCCTATTTCACGCTACAGACAAGTTAGTATGATATGAATTATAAAATAGCTCTAATATTTTAAGCATCGTTATTGGTCAATACGCGTCACATAACATGCACCTTTTTTGTGCATGCACGATTGTGCCTAAAAAGCGCAGTCAAAAGTATCATTGCACACTCCAAGATCGATATCCTTCGCAGCGTACGCGTAGAGCAAGTAGCACTGTAGCAGGGTCTTATATTTTCATTTTCTAGAACCAACATAACTCTCCTAGACTCGAACGTTAGATCTAGAATTGTGTTTGTTTTGATTTTCATGTGTAGCTATTTTATAAAACAAATAATGCACTTGACCATGTTGTGCATAATGTAAATGTAGACTCGGCCGTGCGTTATTTGTGTAGTAACTCCAATATTCACATTTTTCGAAGTGATCATAAAATTATCAAAAAAACTACTTGTCTTTTCTTATGTCATTAGATTCATGAAACTGGTATTTAAGGATATGGATAATAAACCAGATCAAATGTACGCCAAATATGTTTTCCTTATTAATTGCATTTTTGTTTTTGCTTTGTACAGCTAGCAGAGCACATGTGTAACAGCATCGGTGTACTGCAGCAGAGTGCTCAGCCGTCAAAGTTTCCTGGGTGTGAGAAGCAAGGTATATTTGTCTTTCATATAAGATCATGATTCTTTCCTATGATTCTTTCCCCTATTTTGTAGTTCCTTTTGTAGTTACGGATTAGTTAATTTAATTACTCATTAATTCCTAAGTATCATTTGAGGTGTTCACACTTGTACAAGCATTGCTTTTTAGTTTACCCCTCTGTTTCCAACATGTATTTCTTACATTTGTTTTAAATGCTTATGATTGATTTGTAATGTTTTGTTGGAAACGTGGATAAATTGAAATTGAAAAAATGATTGTCAAATACAAAATGTTGTTGAGCCTCTTATGAAGTTATGGCCCTGTTTGATTTTACTACCATAAAACATTGGGTTATTTTCTGTTAACCTGTAAATAGATCCTAATGAGAAATTTCTATTATTGTGCTCGTCTGTATTGTAATGTTAAGATTTTGCGCAATAATCATTACCAGTTTAATTCATTTAAAAATATAGAAATAGTTATGTTTATAGTGAAAATTAAGTCACAATTGATTGTGCCATAGGCCTAAAGTCAAGTTGCATTTTGGTTTTTAAATGACACGTGCTTGTTAATTGAAATATGAAAGTAAAAACAGGTTTCGATTCAGACAGTTGTTTTACAAATGCTTAACTTTCTAAATGCTGGGACAAGAATGTGGAATCGATACCATACAGCAAACGTAAAAAAGACCATGCATCAAATTGAGATTATTCTTAAAATTCACCCCTGTATTGGATAGATAAAGTGACTTACATTGAATTGACAAGTTTTCACTGCTCAATCTTTCTTTACCCTCAGCCTCCCAGGAACAGCAGCCCAACCATGAAGATTACACCCAGCTCTTTGCTCAGCTGATTGCAAGAACAGCCAAGGATATAGATGTACTGATAGACTCACTTCCCAGTGAAGAATCTACTGTTGAACTACAGGTAATAATTATTATTTACAGTATGAATTGAATTTATTTATTCACGGTAAACCTCACATCAGCCTAAAAAGACTGCTTTCCAGCAAGTCCGTGTCAAAAACATAAGATATATGGACCCCGATATATGGTATGCTATATAAATGATATGTATTCTAATTCTGTTACAAAAATTCAAAGGCATATGCTCTTCCAATGAAGTCAGTTTCACATTTGCCAAAACTGTCAACCTCACAAAGAGAAGAAGTTAGTGAGTTCCACAAACGAGGAGCAATGGATAATAATATATAAGAAGAAGAATACAGTCACTCATCCAGGTTTCCCAGTTATCATGAGAATTAGGGAAAACCTTGAAAATGAGTTTCCCTTTTTCCAATCATGGAGAAGTTGGGTGTTTTATTATTCATTGTAAAAAAATGTAGCCTTGAACTTTTTGGTGATAACTGAATGAGTGAATGAATGAATGAAAGAATGACAAGAGATGTGTTTTCTCCCATTCAGAATGCAAGTCTTCAGAGGCTTGAAGAGGACAATGAGATAGCGGCCAAACGTCTTGGCGAGGTCGTCGAGAGGGGAGAGCTCCTGCTTCACCGCATCCAAGAAGCCCTTGCCGAGATCGCCGACGCCCAACTCAAGACCAAGAGCTCCTCCTCACTGGCAGCATCGTTATCGTCTTCATCGGGTGCTGCAGCATTGGCATCATCGTCGACTCCATCATCAGCGTCCAGCTCATCTTTGAATGTGAGCGCAGCCTCATCAATGAACGGGACAAATTCTTGAGATTTCTTTTTATCAAGTATCCAATTTGGTAATTTCCTGACTATTGAACTGATATCTTGGAAGTGAGGTGTACATAGTCTGCACTTGAGGCTGGGCCTTCTGCTTCTGCTTGTCACTGCAATCAAACTCCAATACTGGATAAAGTTTTTGCAGGCTCAATTAAGGCTAGCAGGAAATTAATGATGGACCTCCCCTAAGAGTCTAGATCTTTGAATTCATGGGTTTACTTTGACCTTGAAATGAGTCAAAAGATTTAGATTTGCCAAGGGCTCTTGAGTCATAGAAACCAAGGACATGCACAGTTTCCAGTAGCTTTCATTGCCACTGATTTTACAGAACAACTGGAGTGGAGAGTGCAGAGAAGACTGTGCTCGTATTTCATGAACATTACGACTCGGCCATGTGAATAATCCCCTACACAACTGAGGAAGGAAATCTATTTGGTGTTATGGCTACATGGGTTGTACACCATTTCCATTTCAAAAGAGCCAATGGGTATGGTCATTGTGCATGCTGTAATGTGACAGACTGTATTGCTGGTGAAGATTTGACATGGATGACCACTGGTGTTTTTTTCCGCCACAGGAAAGGGGTATATTTCTTGCCATTTGTTGAGATTTCTGACCACTATATTAAAGGTAAAGACCAGTTATGGTCATGCGATTGCATTGTGAAAGAAATGTTGTGGAATCGATCAGAAAAGGTTGATCATCTAGCATCTAGCATCTGCAAGGTTCTGGAATCATCAAAATGATAAGAAATTTGGCCCATTCTTCGTAAAGTTACACTACGATGTGTCAACCAAATTAACTTGGGCTAACCAACATTGTAAACCAGTGCAATTAGTGTCTGTTTGGTGCCAGAATGGCATTAAGTCTGTGTAAAATGAAATGATTTAATACCCTTCTGGCTCCAAACAGACTTTATTTGTCTTATCTAAAGAGGGTTTTTTTTTATTAAGTAGGAAGGATAAAACCATATACTTGTACACAGTCAATGTAAAAATTCTGTTACAGGTTAGGTTGAAAAAATTATAATAAGCTTATGAAGCATGTGAATGAATTTTAGGATTGTCACAGAAATATGGACGAAAGATGTACAATTATGCTGTTCTTGAATACATTTCTTTTTATATATCATTGTTTGTACATTTGTATATAAAGCAGAGGAAAATAAAATGCTTGAGTGGGTTTCAAAGCAGAACTCAAATCTTCCTTTGTTATTCTTTTATTTCATCCATCTGTACCAATGTGAAGGATAATTATGCAACATATCTTCAGTTTCTTTGAAAAATGCATTCATATGCTTCCCAGATTCTTAATTGTAAAAACAAGAATTGATATCTGAAATTTTGACAGTATTTATTGATGGTGTCACAATTGGGAATTTGAAACAATTAAACACAGTACTATCCTGAAATGAAAGAATATAATTACCAGAATACCACCCCAAGAAGCAAGCTTTTGAACATTCTCCCTTTTCTCAATTAGGAACATATCCTCATTATACATCTGTCTAACATTATCTAAAGACTTGCCCGATTCAAAAAGCCTTTCCATAGACACGTTTTACCATAGCTCGTACTTTTATTCTCCAAAACAATCGTTTAAAAACTTTGAATAACTCTCTTTATATGTTCTTTATGAGTCTCATACGATTCATTTATGCTTTAGATTCTATAATATTGTAATGCATAGTGGTTATATGTATCTCTGCAGAGAAATTACACAGGTTATACAATGGAGACTTGTACAAGGATCATGAAAAATGAAAATTACCCCTTTATCCCAGGTACCGTGTTATATTAGGATAAAAGAATATAAAAAGTGCTGGGACCAGCAAAATAACCTGGTTATGTCAGGTATCTGTTAAATCAGAGCTCTTTATAGCAAGTTTCAGCTGTATATTTTATTATTATTATTATTCAACAAACTCACCTATCAAAATATGTAACTATTTGCCCTTATTCAAAATTTATACAAAAATACAGCACACCATTGGGTATCAATATTAACAATTTCCTTTTATTTCATAAAATAATGCCACATCATCAGTACATTCATAATCCTCATCAAATATCTCATACACATGGAATATAAAGAATTCATATGTATACATAATTACATATAATCTTGCCGAAAGTACCATGTAGGAGTTCTAATGTAAATCCACAACATAACAAATTCTATAGGAAAAATCTGGAATTGAAAGAGTGGAATAATACTACCTTGCATAAAATTTGAATATACTGGTCCAACATATTGCTCTCACTACAACATTTTAGAAGTTCCATTCAACTGAAAATCACTGAGGTATGAAAAGTTTACTTTTCAGCATTTCATTCACAAACTTGATCATGAAGGAATATATTAAGCATCTCATATAGCATACAATATAATATACAAGCATTCTCTGGTAAATATTGATCGCTTTAAAAAAATGGTCGCTTTTAAAATGAGCATTATCTAATTTGGAAGTATGGAATTGCAAATAGAATGATCAATTGAAGTAAATTGGAAATTGAAAGAAATACACATACAAGTATTATACAGGTACAAAGACAAATTATTGTTTACTGTACCACCTAATAGTTCTAAACACCTTATTATAGAGAAAGTCAGAAACAATTCTCACCTTCTTATTTCAATATTCATTATCAGCTTTTCATTATCAGCCTTCATCAATTTTTGTATTTCCACTAAATTATTTCTGCGACTACATGTTATGTAGAAAGTGAACATATATCAACTGAATAGAAAATGTTACTTCCTACCCGATATCAGTGACGTTTTATTTCAAATAGGCTGTTTGATACCGTTTCCATCAGTTTACAATGGTTAATGTCCATTTACATTTCATGTTTATAAAATAATGGTACACACCTACACCAACATATTCTCTCATACACATTTCCAGGCGAGTGATTAGACCACTCTACCATGACACCTCAACAATGACATAAAGGCTGTAGACTCAAATATACATAGGTTCTTTGAATGATTCCAATACAATTAATTGCATGCAATTTGACAAAACACCTGATATGAAAGTCTATCAATGTACATCACACACTAAAAATAGATATAGAAATTGACCTCTACAACTCTGAATTTCCATAAGAATGCACAAGAGTTGAAAGGTCAAAAGTAGACCCTGCAGCATATTTTTTATTTGTTTGCTTGTTTGTCAAGACTCAAAGATTTACTCAAAGTGCAGAGAACCTAACCAGCAGATGACAACAACTTTACATTATACTCATTTGTTGCAGCCACATGCAAAATATTCAATCAACCCTTTTCAATTACATACCTGTCATAACTGAATTTTTGTTATACATTTTTATGCCAACTAACCTTATAAAAAGTGTGACTATAATTAATGCATTTATTTCAAGCTTCGGTACATGATGACGATGTATTAATTTTTTTAATATATTAATATTCAGACAGCCTCTTACAAACATATTATCTTATGATCAAGGAACATGTAATTTCTTTTAAGAAAATGTTTCAACAAGTAAAATTTGTATCTTCAATACAGTGATTACTCTCTTTGTAGCGGGTAATGAATTCTAAAAAAAATCTTTCGGCAAGCTTAACAATTTTCTGAGCTGGAATCTTGACTCTATACACAAGTCTCAAAAGAGCATGGAAAAACACATTGTGACATAATGTCCACTAAACTTGGCCATCTACTCATTTTCATGCCATATTTCACGAAGGTGTTCTAACTAGTTTGACTTTTTATGAAACTTGGCATGATGGCATTATTCACATAGTTTGCTTTGTACAAAGACATATAATTTCTTATTCAATCTTCCATTTGCACTAATTCCGAAACAGAACATTTTGTTTTCTTGAAACAGAGTGCAATAGTTGTATACATACATGTAAACGTTTACCAATGTTATAGCTTACAGTAAAATTTGAATTACATACATACAGATCAATACAATTTGTACCAACATGTTTTAGAGTGTTTCACACACACTCACACACACACACACACACTGTATTACAAGGCAATCACAATATTTTGAAATAATTTGTATTCATTCTTTTTACAGTTATAAATGCTACGCAAAGGAAGAACTAGGAAGATTGTCTGAGAATTATTTTGTTAACAAACAAAAAGGAAAAGGAAACAAAGGCAGTACAAATTTGATGCAGGGTTGTGTAAAATTTGATTACATTTAGCAGTCCAATGAAGCAAGGGCTCATTATTTGTAATCATCAATAACAATGTCTAAGTTCATGGTTCCTGACAAGTTATTTATTTGTTCCACTACCATTTTTAATGTGTAGTTGCTGGGATACTCACAAGCTAAGAATCGTGATGGCTTTTCAGTGACTGGTCCATCTATTTCTTTTCATGACAGCACAATAACTCATGAACAATTGCCTGGCACAGAAACAAGTCATCCATGCAAGGTGGAATCCATAAGAGTTGTTATACTTAGAATTTGAATGAAATATTCATTGATTAAATATTAAAAATTGAATGAACGATATTGTGCATTCAATTCAATTCAATTTCGGTTTATTAATATCAACATATACAATGTACAATGCAGTAGTCCAGGGACCATGTCAGCATGTGTACGGTCACAGCTTACAATGAAGCCTTTTTTCTTACATGGCACTCAGAAATGGGAAATTAGAACTCCAATTTGAAAGGTTCTGAATTCAGTGTCGGGGCCCTTGTGAAACATGTTTACACATTTCCACCGATGTGCCACTCATATCAATATCACTTCCACTTTTGTTCATAAATCATGAAATTATGAAAATGTCAGGTATGTCTCAATCTTGCCTACCAAGAGAGGCTAACGCGAGGTAGCATTGTTTGAAAACCTGAAATGCTATTGCTTGATAGAGAGAGTTAACGTTACTTCAAGCAGCAGCTGGTTAACAAAGAATGACTTGAACGATTCCACATCTGAAAATTAAGATTGATTCATGCAGGACAGAACACATCATCCTATTTTCAAGAACTCAAAGGGAATGGACCAGAAGTTTGTAAGTAGGAATCAAAGGTGATTCCAGAGTTATTTCATTAAGTTTTCTTATCATCAGAGACAGAATGGCATTCGAGGGGCCAGTCTATTTCACCACTAATATTACATTAACTATAATTTGTTTTCAAACTGTGGAAAGGGTTTTGATATCAGTGTTGCAATGCCACAAATTCTATAAAATCGGTGTGAAGGCTCATTTGCATAAATCAGTGAGATGGGAATTTTGTATTGTTATAGTTATAGTTATTGTTATTATTATTCATCAAAAGGGATAAGCACATGGGTTAAGACTGGCATGATTGAAACAGATATGTTTTTAAATCGGATTTATATTGATGTTGTGAAGCATCTAATGTAATCGATTTGGTCTATATAATGTGATGTGACTAAGACATAGATCAATCTCCTCTTATTTTGTCTACAACTCTTTCTAGTGATGCAGTGCACTGAAGTCTATATGGGGGACTGAAGCAAATTCCCAAACCTCATTATTGCTATTAAATACGTAGCATCACTGTAAAACATACCGCGCATTCCGAGGTCAACCGTGGGCTCGTTGCAATGCGTGTCCTGGATGTTAATAGTAAACAGTGCCCTCTATGCTGAGCTTACTGACAGCTTTACGGAGTTCTTCACCTTCCTTGTATGTATCCATGGTGACCGGAGCAAACTGTTTTAATGTGAAATCCTCCATCCTCCGCCTCCAGACCTTCTCTTTGTGCATGTTGAGTAGATGGGTGGCTATCTCACTTTTCAATTCATCTGGAGAAAGAGCAAGATGGTAAGGATAAAAGTATTATGGATTTAAAATGGTCACTTGCCAACTTGCCAAAAAACTTCGTAAAGAAGAAGGGGAAGAGAGTGTAAGGAGCCGGTTCATCACTAGAGTTGTGTTCAAAACCCATGCTATGGTACAAACACAACGATGTTTAAGATCATAAGTTCCTCCTCGGTGATGTTGAATTTGGTCTTTCATTATTATCATCACCATCGTCATTGTCATCATCATCACCAGCATCATTACCAATATCTAACTCCATACCTGACATTGAGTAAAACACCATGGGCTGTACCCGTACAGGTTCTATCATTATCACTACCAACATGACCACCTCCATCATTTTCTTCTTAAGCATCAACACCACCAACACCACTATCACCACCAACACCACTATCATCATCATAATCATCATCATCTGCACCCTCATCAACATCAAAAACCAACATCATTATCACCATCATAATCACCATTACCACCATCATTCTTATCATTACCATGACTACCAACAACAACAATAATATCAACAACAATTTCCATACCTGACATTCTTGAGTTGACCACCATGGGGTGTACCGGTAAGGGCCCCCAGGAATCCATGATGTGGAGCTTCTCCGCCAGCGAGGGATGCTTCTTCATCTGGTAGCTGAGAGTAGTGGAGTTGATCGCGGCAGCATCTACTGTCTTGTCTGCCACCATCTCAATAGACTTTATATGGGACCCTGAGGACAAAGACGGTAAAGTAGTAGAGGTGTTTATGATCTAGTAGAAAAGTCTCTGGAATGTGCACCATAAGGTTGAGGGTTCAAATCCCTGTCACATCACTAACAACCTTTGGCAAGATATTAATCTACATTGGCCACACTCCAACCAGGTGAGTAAATGGGTACCTGGTAAAAATAATTCTTTGATATGCTAGAGCACTATGATAGCAGCCTTGCTAAAAATGGGATAATAACAGTGGAGCGTCAGGATTGTAGAGTGCTATAAGAACCCACCTTTAAAGTTAACATTTGAAATCAACCATTATGACTGGGTTCTGAGGAGGTGAACAGGTCATTTATTCTACTGTAATTCATGCTATTCTTTGAATTCTATATAAGGGAATATTCTTATGTCTTTCTTAATAATAGTGCAAGATATTTCTAATCACTCTTCAGTAATTAATGGCTTTCCTTTATTAACTACTGCATATTATGAATTCCATTTAATGGATTATTCCCACAAAATAACTGGAAGAGTTGTGTCATATCACATGCTAGTAGAACGTAAAGTAGAACACAAATTGTGAGCTATCTTTCTTTTTATGCCTCCGCTACAAAGTAGCCGGAGGCATTATGTTTTTGGGTTGTCCGTCCGTCCGTACGTCCTGTTCTCGTGATCGCGTTATCTCAAGAACCAATTGATGGATTACCGCCAAACTTGGGTCATGTATGTATCTTGCGAAGCCAATGAACTGATAAGATTTTAGTCTCGGGAGATCCAAGGTCAAAGGTCACAGGACTCATTATGTATGCAAAAATAGCTCGTGATCTCATTATCTAAGAACCCATTGATGGATTACCGCCAAACTTGGGTTATGTATGTATCTTGCAGAGCCAATGAACTGATTAGACTTTGGGGTTGCGAGATCCAAGGTCAAAGGTCACAGGGCTCATTTACATGCAAAAATAGCTCGTGATCACGTTATTTCAAGAACCCATTGATGGATTACCGCCCAAGTTGGGTCATGTATGTACCTTGCAGAGCCAATGAACTGATTAGAATTTTGGGTCACGAGGTCAAATGTCAAAGGTCACAGGACTCATTATGTATGCAAAAATAGCTCGCTTCTGTTTTGGTTTGTAAAATTGCTCCATGGCGGAGGCATCATTTTCGACTGCGCGCAGTCGAAGGTCCATCTTGTTTCTCTATTAATACCATGTTGCAGCTAATTGACAAAAAACGGAGAGTGTTAAAGGGGGAGCCTACCAACCTGACTGGACGATGTGACCAAAGAACATGACGCTCTCTCCCCTCTTCTTGAGTTCTTTAAGCGTAGTGAGGACTCCACTGGGAGAGTTTGGGCTGGAGTAGGCCCACCTTATCCCTCTCATATCATTGAACTCTTTGTACTTCTCACTGTTAATGGAAGGAAGAATTGTTAAAAGGGTCAAAGGTTAATGCAAAGTTATGAATGCATAGTTTTTCACCGGGTAGAAAGCGAAAGCTCACAAATGATGGATGTGTGATCAAATACTAGTATGACAAATTGTAATCGGTTTCACTTTGTATTATGATATGAAATTGGTAATTTAGGTTTAAAGATATGTTTTAGGTTAGTTTGAAGGTTAGGTTTAGTGGACTTGACTTGATGGAAATAAAATCAATGGGTGTACTAGTCTAGCACATACCAAATCTGTAGTCCCATCAAGAAATATCTCCCAGTCTCTTGGAGAGTCTTTGAATGAGGGAAATGTAAGACAATGACTTTTCCATATGGGCCAATCGGTGGAAAATGCAAAGCATTACAAAAGGCCTGTTAATCCTGGTGATTGACAACACCTTTTATTGGGGTTAACACCAAAAAAATAATGAATTCCTAATGCGAGCCCACTATTATGTGTCTTGGAGCAATTGCCACATAAGCATGTGTCGTACGACCCTAAATATTGATTCTACAATATCACTTGTGACAATCAGCCAAAATTAAAAAACTATGTGCATACAAAATAAAAATGAGCCCAAAACACCTACCAGTTATCAGCATGAACTATGACATCTGAAAAGTAGACTGGTTTGTTGTTGGACTTGGGATGTGGAGAAAGTGGGGCAACAGGAAGCAGTTCAGCCTTGTCTTTGACCCTCTCTAATAATCTCGTAAATGGCTCTGCATTCATGAAAGCTGAAAGAGATATTGAGATAAAAAGTAAAGGTGACAAACATACACTAACGTTTACCTAGACACTACACAAAGTAGAAAAACCACAGTTGAGAAAAATGAGAGTCATTCTTTCAGGTTCAACTTACTCTAACAAGCAAGCAATCACAACGACAATATCGTCCAACCATATCAACAAAATCCTCAGCATTATCATTTTCACCATGATTGAGCCATTATCATAAACGTCATCGTTATTATTACAATCTTCACCATTATTATCTGATATCATTATAACTATCATTATCACTATCATTAACACTGTTAATATCACTATCGTTAATACTATCATTATCATCCTTATGATCATATTCATTGTCTTGTTTCAATTATCATTCTACTTAATTATACTACTTATAATTATAATCATCATTATCATTATCATTATGATCATCATTATCATTATGATGATCATCATCATCATCATCATCAACATTATCATTATGATCATCTTCATCAGTATCATCATCATCATGTCATCATCATTATCATCATCATCATAATCGTCGTCATCGTCATCATTGTCATCGTCATCATCATCATCATCATCATCATCATCATCATCATCATCATCACAATTTTATACCTATATCGACATCATCCAGTGTGAAGGGGTCTGGTCTATCCGCAGGAGGACCAGACCAGCGGCTTTCATAGATGAGATAGACTGGGCACTTCATCTTTTCCTCCAGATAGTGGGCCACCATTTCAAAGATCTCCACTGGGAGGCCTGGACAGAGATAGGTCATCAGCCTTAGCTTGACCGGAACCCTCCGTGTGTCAGCCATCACAACGTTATGGTCCTAGCTGCACCTAAATGAATCAACTGAATAAAGGGAAAAAAAATCAATTTAAATATCTCATACACAAGTGGTACCCACCTGCGTCTACCAACCTCTGAAATAGACCCTAATGGCATATAAATATCACATTTTCTGAAATGGACCCTTTATTAAGAATACGTTGAAACCTGTGGCTGTGGACTGGCCTGAAATGATAGTCTACCCTTCTTTCTTTTTTTGTGCAATCTGTGCTCGAAAAACACCCCTTTTTAAGGAGAATGTTGACCACGCAGTTGAAAAAGACACCCTTTCAACGCTTTTTCTGGACGCGGGTGCGTAGCCAGTCATGTTAGGAGTGACCCCCCCCCCCCCCCCTCCTGCAGGGCCAGGGGTCTTCGACTACCGAGTACGACGGCCCTAGTCCGATTTCGCAACATTCGGCATTCGTATGAATGGTCGCATCACTCATGCACTCCACATAGCACACAGAAAAGCTTCCTTCATTGCATGTAGCCAAAGTGACAAACGCAATTTTAGTTATACTGATAGGTCTATCATCTATGGTATTTCTTTCCAAATCCACCTCCGAGCTGAGCTAGCTGAGCTGAGCTGAGCTGAGTTAGACCGCGCAAGTCATGCATGCAAATTAGTGTGCTGAAGAACTCAAGAAGGGACAGTGGCCAATGGAGAAACAAAAATGAAACAGAATAAAACTAAACTCAAACCTTTGTTCTTATAAAAATACTAAATCAAATGCACTCATCAATTCTATCACAGGGTCTACATAATTATACTGCTTCAATTCATATCCAAATTAATACTTACAAAGATGAGAAATTAAACAAATTGCTTGTCCACAGCACAAAAAACAATCCAACTCAGAGTCAATTTACCGGCGCGGCGTGATCGACGTTGAAGCGGTTATCCGGTGATTACGAAAGCACTGTTAAGGTATCCGTGATCAGCGTTAACAAAATGTATGAAAAGCCCAATTTTATTCACAAGGATGTAAATCAAACCAAGATCGAGCAACCACGAACAAACTCTGAAGTTTTTACTAACTTTGATCAAGGTTCTCTCTCTCTCTCTCTCTCTCTCTCTCTCTCTCTCTCTCTCTCTCTCTCTCTCTCTCTCTCTCTCTCTCTCTCTCTCTCTCTCTCTCTCCTCTCTCTCTCTCCCTCCCTCTCTCTCTCTCTCTCTCTCTCATTCTCTCTCTCTCTCTCTCTCTCTCTCTCTTTGATTATGGAAAAATTGTAAATCCAATTGTAAATCTAATCAAACTTGAAGTTCTTTACTTTGTGTTATATACTATGTAACGCGTTATGCGCTATACACGAATGGTTTATCATATCATATTACTTTGCTCATGACATCCTAATGTTTTTTCACCTCAGATGCCCTCCATTTCCACATGTTTACCATTGACACCCATTCCCCCCCTCTGCCCCCCCCCCAAAAAAAATGTTCATTCCTCCTCCTTTCTCTAACCTTCTGCCTTCTTGCTCTTGACATCTCCCCCCCCCCCCTGCATGCATGCTTTATATTCTACATGATCACTTTGTTTGTTACTCAGGATAGCCCATTGTCGTATACGTCTTTGTGAATTGTCTCATTGTTTCACCCACCTGTTGCAATGGAATGCGCATTGCATATGAAGGCCATTTTCGTAAAGTAACAAAATGTAATGCATAAGTCTTTGTGAGGCGCCTCAATACAAATTATTTCATTCACCTGATAAGAAGAAGAATCATAGTCAGAATGCAAACGGTGTTGCTATAAGTAGGTCAACCATAATGTTGTCCTACCTGGTAACAACTAATGTATTCAGTTCGGATTTTGTCTATTAAAATACTATTATTCTTATCAGGTGAATGAAATAGTTTGTATTGAGGCACTTCATAATGAATTACATTTAGTTGCATTACGAAAATGGCCTATTGTTGATCGGTGCATGGATAAACATGATTTGCCCCACCTATAACATTAAACACGTAATGGTGCAACAGGCATCAACATGTTGATGGAAATAATTCGTTTCGAGGAACTTTACAAAGAGGTATGCATTATATTTCATTATCATTACGAAAATTGCTTAATTCTGTTGATGCTTCGTGTCACCTGCATCCGAGATGTAGAGTTCCAACTAATTACAATGAATGCAAACAGCTGGCAGAATTGAAAGGATGCACAAGCGAATAACTGCATGCCTTGATTATTTGATGTCGGAGGTTCCAAACCCGCCAGAGAAGGCAGAAGCTATTAAAAGAGATTTGTTTAATTGTAAAAGTAGTGTGAGGCGCAGAAAATTGTTGCATCAATAAGGACAATAATCAAAATTAATGTGCATGCAGTTTAAATTTGATTTGATTTGATCTGATTTACCAATGTAACTCATATAAATAACAATATACATGATAACATGAGAAAATAACATCAGATGGATCGCATGCTCAGCTGTGCCAGTGCAGCATAGCTGTTCTACCGAGGGGTACAGTTTATAATACAAAACAAATGAGAGAAGATATATTTCACAAATTACAATTCTTAACATATTGGTATAATATAAAAACAACATCGTTTACACTGTATCATACCCCCACCCACCCAAGAGCAAAACCCAATACCCCCATCCACCCAAGAGCAAAACCCAATACCCCCACCCACCCTATTAGTGATCAATATTACAATTCTTCTATTTTAAAAGGAGATAGTTTTCAACGTTTGTTCATTTAATAACCTTATGAATTCATTGTAAGTTCGGGATGATTTTAAAGTAGAAGGTTAGACGTTAAATTGTGATGCCCCACGATATGAAAACAGTTGTATTATCCAAGTCTCAACATTGAGGACTTCTTGAGATTTTTAAAAATATTTTTGTTAAAGGTTATTTTTCTACATTAACTACAAAGTAAGGCATATACAAGGTAACAAAACAAAGCATGTACATTTGATAGGTACAACCAGGGGCGTAGACAACGGGGGGGGGGGGGGGATGAGGGGGATGCATCCCCCCACCTCACAAGGTGGGGGGGATGGCATGTACAATCATCCCCCCCCCCCCCAGGTTTTTGGGAATGATATTTGCTTACTTAATAAGTCATAATGATGATAATAATAGTAATAACAATAATGATAACAATTATAATATTAATAATAATAATAATTATGATGATGATAATAATAATCCTCATCATTATTATAATTGTGTTTATTGTTATTAGCCGCATTCACACGGTGAAAGCCAATTCAGACGGTAAAAAAAGAAAATCTTACAAGTATTTTGTGGTTATCTTGCGGTTTGGAAACCAGGCACAAGATAACCACAAGATTAAACAGGCGCGGATCTACGGGGGGGGGGTTTAGGGGGTTTAAACCCCCCCCCTTTGGGCGGCCCAAAAAACAAACAAACAAAAAAAAGGAAAAAAAAAGAAAAAAAAGAAAAAAAAGAAAGAAAAAAAAAACGCACGCTGGAGAGAAACCCTTTCAAGTGCAAATATTGTGAGAAGATATTCAACTCATCTGGTAACTTAACCAAACACATGATAACTCTGGATATAACTGTGTATTTAACTGTTACTTGATTTAAAAAGACGTTATCATGCACTGCTTTTTATGGTCTCCATTGTGTTAATAGATGCCAGGAAAACATCACTTACGGGGTTCAAATAAACACCCCAAAAAAAATCGGCTCGCCGCTTCGCGGCTCGTGGACGATGCTCCGCATCGTCATTATTTTGGTCAACCCCCCCCCTTAGCAAAAAGCTAGATCCGCCCCTGAGTCATCCCCCCAGGTGTACGAACCTGTCTACGCCACTGGGTACAACAGTAAAAAAAACAAAAACATTTGATTACAAGTCATTATACAAATGATGCTAACAATAATTTGCAGTAATGAGAAGGAAACCTTGGAAGCATATAACTTCAATCACATTAAATTTTATGGGCAGTTTGAATAATTTTCTGGTTCATTCCGATAGTTGTCATGCATGTAATTATATCATCTTGAAACAATATTTCATCAAATGACACTTACCTTTAATAGGCCATTTTGGTAATGTAATCAAATTTAATGCAAAAATCTTTGTTAAGTGCCATGCCTACAAATTATTTCATTCACCTGTTATATGAATAATTGTACTAAATAGTCAAAATGCGCACTTTACATAAGAACAAAGTTTATATTGACATAAAGCTTGCAATAAGTTTTCACGATATAGCACCGACTAATGTATGTAACTGGATTCCACTGGATACTCGAGTGAATGAAATAGCTGGTAACCCGGCTCGTATAGCCAGGGGATACGAATGATACATGTATAAAGCATGACTAACATTTGTAAAACGTCACATCTATTCATAAAATGCGTTTTTGGATGAAACATTAAAACTGTTTTCACAAAACACAATTGGGAGGTGGAGGTCTCCTGCATAAAAAATGACTTTAATTAGGAAGACTGAACGCAACTTTAAAAATATATATATTTCCAATTTGAGCACTTGCGTTTTGCCCGCGCGGGATGTTTTTGACTTTTCCTCCTTTCGAGTAGCATTCAATCACCACTTTTTATTCAGTGGAAACCACCGTCAGCTCCTGGGTATTTTTGTGTGGGTAAAGAGATATACCACTGATATCTAGGGGAGGGGTTATTGTTCGTACTTGATGGATGACATGCGAATTTAATAATAATAATATAATAATGATAATAAAACGGTGCTTATAAAGCGCTTTCCACCGAAGTCTCTATAACGCGATAATTTAATAGCAGTGCCATTGTTCTAGGGGGAATGAACAACTTCACTTCCCTGTTCTCTGACCTCTGTTCCACTTTCTCTCATTTTTTAATTCCATCAACATTTCCCTTGTTTGTGTCGCCATCTGATGGGGGGGGGGCGCACCCGCCCCCACTCCCTCCTGTAACTATGCCACTGCTACTCGTGGCACTCCATAGTGAATAGTGAATTCGGTTAGTTGACCTTAAACGAACTTTCTCTGTCAAAATCCGAATTCACTTGAATGCGGAAGCGCTAGCGTAAAGCATGCACGTATTTTGAGCATTCAAAACATACGTACACCAGCTGGCTGAGATTATGTGTACGGAGTCAAGTCCGGTTAGTAATCGCGGAGTGTATGCATTTGCCGTCGCATCATGTCCGCATCAGTAAAGTAATTGCATTTACAGATTTCTACGGATTAAACAGAACTATCTTCCAGATATTGACACAATTGCATTGCCATCAACCTCCGAATAATGAAAGGAAATATCGTAGTCAGACTTCATGAGTAGAATCTGTTCACGATTAGAAGGAAAATATTGTTTTGATTCGCATCTTCATTTCCGCGATCACTCGAGTAATGTCAGCTGCTTCTCGGATCGTTCTCCAGCAGTTCCCCGTGTGGTAAGGAGCGTTTTACGCTAGGATTCCTGCACTGCCTGCAGACTATTGACTATTGTCTCATTCGCATTCCACGACATCGGGCGAAGATGACATTTATGATTCATCGAAGAAACACGACCTCACGTTAATTGTTTGTAAATCGATTTTAAAGAGGAATTCCGAGAAGGAACACACACCTTTTATTCTTGGACTCTTTGGAGTTGTAATTGTCATGATTGTGGCCAGTAAATCATCATGATCATGCAGACATCGCACTGACATTATTTTGTGTGCTGGTTGTAAACTTGTGACAATCGACTGAGTCTGATGCCGAGAAATAAAATTAAAGTTAAGACTTTCTTACTTTAGGAGGACTCATTAGAGTCTTGACTCTTGTTGGAGAAGAAAGAAGGAAAGGTAAAACATTTGCACAAAAATAACTTGTTTATTATCGTTGAGGCAGTGATCAGTGATGATCAGATGATGAGCAATGATGAGAGGATGCTGTTTTTTCTTTCTTTAAAGATTAAACAAAGATTTTTTATTTTATTTTTAAATTGAGTGTATTTAATTATGTCTTCAAAGTTTTTCACTTACCAATCAGACTATGAGTATTGAGTATGTACATACATACTGGCCCAGTAGCTTTTATCTTAGTCTTACCATATCCTTTCCCCCTTCTTTTTAGTGTTTCAGACAGCAGAGTTTGGCATGCCCAGAGTTTAACTGCTCATGTGCTTTTTTTCATCTTGGCTTCATGATTATTTCGATTTTTTTTCACCCTTTGACTATTTAGTTTTTTTTTCACCCTTTGACTACTCATATTTTTTTCATTCCCATTTGCAGTTTGGCAGAGTAAAGCGTTGGTCACATCCCACCGTGCGTGTTTTTAGTCCGTACGGTTTTTGGGGAGGTCACGGCCGCCACGTTTTTCTGAAAACGTAGGGAGGGAGTGGCAAAGGCAGGGAGGGAGTACCGGCAACGCGCGTCACACGCACTGTGTAAGTACGTGGCCCGCACGCCACGCCTGGCCGTGAATGGTTGCGTGCATCGTACGTTGTGCACGTGGTAAGTGCGTTGTACGTGCTTACAACGTGCTTACAACGTACGGTCTCCGTGCGGTTGCCACGTTATCGTACGGAGGCCGTACTTACAAGTGCTGCCCACGTACGGTGTCCTTACTCACTCGCATGTTGTAAGTGCGTGCACGTGCGATGAACTCGGTGTTTATATAGGACGACATTCCGATGTTCTCCAGAAGTCCCAGCTGTTGCTGCCTCAAGATGCCGCCCATTCCACCAAAGAGACTATATACTGCATGAATCAGTGCGAACAACGTGCGTTGTAAGTGCTTACTCGGTACGGTCCACGTGAGTTCTGCGTGCTCATTGGATAGCTGAACTGGGGAAGTGGCGAGTAAGCACGGACCACGCACTTATCACATGCGCCTTTAAAAAACGCACGGAGTCAGTGCGTTGTGCGCTCGTTGGCAGTACCGGGCACGCACGTCACACGCACTGGGGTGAATCGGTAGCCCGAACGCAGCCCGAACGCAGCGAAAGTTCCTCGTGCACTAAAAGTGCTACGGTGTGTCTGCATGCTCCCAAATCTGTACGGAGGCGGTACTCATCACGTACGGATACCCAAATTTTGCCCACGTTTTTGCACGTAGACAGCACGCACTTGCAAGTACGGCGGGATGTGACCACCGCATTAAGGAACAACCCGGTTCCTGTAGGGCCGAAGGCACAGGGTTGATTGAATTCCCCCTTTCGTTTTTTAAGCAGTGCTAGTGATATGATGAGATAACTGCTTAAATAAAGGTACATGTACATGTAATACAAAGTTTTGGTATGGGGTCATGAATTTGGTTCAAATGAATATATTGGAAGCATGCAATTTTACAATATTCAACGATCGTTGTCGCGGTTGAAATCGAGTCTAAAGAGATGAAATTGTAAATAATAAACTCTTTATGTGGTATACATGTAGCTCCCTCTCAAGACTGATATTACTTTATCTTTAAAACAATGTTTCTTGATTACAATCAACCAATTTGCTATTCCCGTTTGGAAAATATATATCAGAACTGTATATTCTGAGATTTTCATGTTCGCATCTACAGGTGTACCATGGAATATTTGAAATTTACTGGGAACACCGATACAAAAATTATTATTTGATTTGCTCAAAAGCAGAAGTGTTTTAAGGGCTAAATTTTCTAGTGCTTATTTATACATCCACAGGGGCATCCAAATATATTCAAATTTTAAAGAATTACTATCCGTCAATTTTCAAAATTTCCCCAAACTTTGCATTAATCCTTTAAGCTTAATGAAGTTTGTGCCTTGGTATGGAGTGAAATGTAATTTGTGAAAGAAAAGATAAATCATGGTAAAAGTTGAAAGTGACAATTTAATGAGTTTTCTTACTAAAAATGCCTACAACTTTTCTGCTATTGTACTATACACAATTTCAAGAAGTCAAGGCATACACCTGATGAGTTTTTAATTAATTGCTGTACAGATAGTCAGGTACAGTACAGCTCGTACTGCCTTGCCTTCAAGATGTATGACATTTACGTGTATATCCTCTCACAAAATATATGATTTCCTATATAAATTTATCAAAAGTTTGAATGTTATGACTCTGTAAATATTATTTGTATGATGATGTTTGGCTTCACCCTGGTGCAGTTTACGTGCATGCAGTCACATGATCATTAAAATATGTAGCAGCATGGCCGGGTCATGAGATTACGATAATTGCCAATTTACCGGAGCCCTGTACGAATATGCATCCTGTGGCACATATTAATGATAATTGAATCGACGTGATCTGATTACTGATATGTTTCAAGGTCTGAAGTGTGAAAGAGAAGCCCGTCATCGTAATGATAATCCTCTGAAAATCACCTCTTATTTTTTCTGTTAGTGATACATGTGGAGTGATTAGGCTCAATGGGATAGGGATTATAGCCATACCAAGTGTTGAATGACTTCCTGTTAATAGTGTGTGAAAAGAGCCTATAGATAATCCACCCTCACCGCAAAATAGGGAGGACGTGCTAAAACATGTATGACTTAAATTTATACATTTCATGTACATCTACATGTACAGTGCATGTCTAAAAATTTGGAATTTGCAGAGTACTACCGGTACATGTAGTACAAGAAAACTATCTCTTTTCACTGTTATAATGGTTAAAAGGAAATTTTAATGTTTTTAGTGTAACAGTACTGTATACAGTGTAGCACTGTTAAATATTTTTGTTCACATTGGCATTTTCATTGGTAGAAATGGGAAGAATACCAAGTATGAAAGTCAATTGAATTTTCAATTTGAAATGGAAATAAACAAACTATTGTTATGTTGTTGTCTTGCTTTAAATATTAATAAATCACTCTCTCAATTTTACTTCTACTTTCTTGAATGTCCTGACTGCAGGTAATGATTTCAGGTCACCAGCCAAATGCTCATTCAGACCAGTAGCATGGAGTCACAGGGCTGGACCGAGTCGCAGGGCTGGACCGAGTTCTGCGAAACAGAGGCGCACAAGGCTGCTGTGATCTTCGCACGCAACTACCGACAATACATGATGGTGGCAGCAAACTCCTCTGCCAACCATCCTCAGGTATCAGAGCCCATGCCCAAGGAAAATCCCACAAGGTTTGCCCAACGCTTCACCGAACACTTCTTCGAGCACTTTGAAGCGGAAGCGAGGCGAGGGTTCCATTCAGGAAACCTCGTCGAGACCAATGTGGAAAATGACAATGCAGCAAATGCAGAGCTGAACGGCATCAGGCCGGAGAGCCAAGAATCATTGAACTCGTCGTTGGGACGATCAACCAACTTGGAAACCAGTAGTTCAGAAGAAATCCATCATAATAATCAGCAGGCTGACGGCCTCACTGGAATGGACAGGGCCTTCTCGCTAGGAAACAAAGACATTGGTCGAAAGCTCTCCTTCCGTAATGTCCGCAACAACTTTCGGAGGCGGTTCTGGCCGCAGCCGGACAAGGATCGGGAGCGAGAGCGCTATAACTTGAGGGATATAGTCAGGGAGGGCATCATCAATTTTCTAAGCGGGGAGGACAACCAAGGAAGACAACGATGGGATCGGACCAGGCTTGTCTTGATGAAGAGAAATGAGGGATATGTCTTGGACTTCTATACTCCTCCTAAGGTAAGTCTTGGTACTTTGTCTACTTTGTTTCTGGAATATGGACATGTACAGTATGTTGTAGAAAGAAACATGATGAGTACATGTCCATTATACAGTAGGCTTACGGTTGCACCATGTGAGAGAGAGAGGGGGAGGGGGGGGGGATTGGGCAGTCCTGAAAAGGACTGTACGTAATCTTTCTTTCTTGACTGTGTGTTTGTATTCCTGAAAAGCGCTGTTGGTAATCTCTCTTGAGCTTATAGTTCTAAAGAGAACTACCGGTATAGTGCTGGTTGGAGAGAATGGGTAGTATTACATGTACAGTATGTAGCATTTGCTGATTTTCAGAAGGGCTTGAACTCTCATAATTTTACATGAAATCCTGTCCTTCTGGCATTTGGAAGATGGTTTGGTAGAGTGTTCTGGTCCAAGTGTGTTGATTTTGGGCTCCATTTTTACATGCATTTACCATGTACAGTAGAATGTATACCCTTAAATAACAGCAACATATGCGCACATACTGCCCATGCAAACATGTATTGTAATGTAATATTTGCCGTATTGTTACAACTGGTGCAAGAACGGTACGCTGAAAGTTTGAAGGGAATATTTTCTTAGCTTAGACTGTTGTGTGTATCTTTTTATTTATCTAATTAACAGCATGTTTTAATAATTCGGCAAATGAACATATCTTTCCCTTAAACAAATTATATACACCCCATTATACTAGTTATGTGATATTTGTGTGTCTTTATAGTCAACTTTGATATACACCTGTACATGTAAGACAATTATCATCCCTAGAGTGATAGAGCCCCTGCAGTTATTGTACTGTGAACTTTCAATTGAGCTGGTAAATGAGGAAGTACTTCTAGGCTACACATAATACATGTACATATCTAATACAAATTAGCTACTGACTGATATACATGAACAATGTTTGCACTATGTCTATAGGTTATGCATTGTATCCAGTTCATTTGTATGAGTCGTTACGACAACTCGTATTATGAACGATTTTATTATGCTTTACGAATCTTTGACATATTTATTCTTTTGTTTTGTGCATGCTCCGTTCATGCACGCCTTGGAGTGCTGTTGCACTGCATCACTCTGCTAAAGAAAATAATTAACTGTCTTCAAAGTCAGGTGTACAAATTTATGTACTGTACATGTACATGTATGTGATGACTGTGATGCAGGCGCTTCAAGCTAAATTAATATGATGTACACACATACATGTACATGTACATTGTAGACCTACTTTTTTTTTAACAATAAACAAAAAAGATTATTTGTTGTTAGTGAACTACTGTACCACAAATGACTTCATGAAAGTCAAAACAAAATTGTGACACTGACAGATGACTTCACTGTGGGTAATAAATGAACAGTAAAAAGAAAAGGTGTTCAACAATACAACTTTTTATCTTTATTTACCTTGGCACTTGTTAGGATGATTTTAAAGAGACCTTTTGAGTGAATTAAAAATAAAAAACTCTGGCTAGCATACATGTACATGTATGTACATTGTTTTTAAATGCAGTATACAGATTAGCACAACATTTGGCATGATTTTGTGGAACAGTGCTTGTTCATTTAGGCCTTCTTCGTGTATCTGCTATCAGATATCAACTTATCAGCACTTTGTGGAAAGAGACCAGAACTTTCAGTACTTACTGTTCATGGACACGCACATTTATGTATCTTGGTAAATTTAATTCGTGAAAACAGGGCATTCCCTCATGAAACCTGACCTACATTGTAAACTAAACCAAACCCTTTCAGTTACTTGATGACATTGTCTCTAAACATTTGGGCCATGGATATTGTCCCAAAGGGACCTGAAACCATCTGTAAAAAAACCCTAGCAAATTACCCATTTGTTCTACATTTATGTATTCCTCATTGCCCAAGTCCAGTGTACATGTACATGCATTGCACACAGTCCATTGTATGCCTATACTTAAAACGTTTTTCACTGGACTGTGGATCACAAGGTCTGCGGTTCGAGTCTCACCACGGCACTAATGTCCTTTGGTAAGACATTAATCTACATTTGCCACACTTGACCCAGTTGATGTAAACGGTTACCTGGCAGGAATTAACTCCTTGAAATGATAGAGCGGTGTGATGGCAGCCATGCTAAAGCAGGGGTAATAATTGCGGAGCGACCAGAGTGTCAAGTCTGACAAATATGAGCGCTATACAAGAACCCACTATTATTATTATTGTTATTTTTTATTTCAACATACATGTACTGTAGTGACATTTATACTGTTGTGGGAAATACATGTACCATATGACAGTGTATGCCTTCAGCTTGTATTCATATTAAGATAAACTACAGTATGCCAAGTTATTGTCTGTGACTTGTGAGAATGACAAATAGAATAAGTCACTTTTGTTCCGAAAGGTCTTGCTGGATGTCTATTGTACTTAAAGTTGAAAACAACTTTTGTTTGAAACGTCACATCACGTCATGCCATGCCAAATGATATCATGCCAAATCGTGTGCACAAGGCCAATTCTGTGAAATGAATCACTGGACCGAGGGACTCCCACTAGGCGTGTCTGCACTATCTTGAGATTGCCAAATATCCAGCTATTTGAACTATCCCGATCGCAAATTATCCAGCTATTTGCGTCTTCATTAGACCGAAGTAGCAAATTAGCTGGATAGTTGGTCGGGATAATATCCCAAGATATCTCGGTCTAGTTTGCAAAATATCCCACTATTTCCGAACTAGCGGGATAGTTTGCGACCGTCTTCATTAGACCGAAGTACGGAGTCAAATATCCCGATCCCATCATGCACAACGATTTCCGGTTCGCACATGCGATCTATACCGCTCAGCGCGCTAGTACAACCACTGACCTCGAGTAAACACGGAAAACCGCAAACTAGACCGAGATATCTTGGGATATTATCCCGACCAACTATCCAGCTAATTTGCTACTTCGGTCTAATGAAGACGCAAATAAGCTGGATAGTTTGCGATCGGGATAATTCAAATAGCTGGATATTTGGCAATCTCGAGATAGTGCAGACACGCCTACTGCTACGAACAGCCCACACAGTTAACTTCTAGCACATGCAGTAATCTAACAAAATTAGACTCAAGTCATCCACAAAATCAAACATAAAAATGTATGAAGTATTTTCAGGAAGGAAATATTGCAACCACTTTGACCTTTTATTATTTATATTACACTTTGACATGCCTTATAGTAATTTTGTAAGATAATTTCAAGTTTTTATGTGATACTTTCAGGAAGTTGTTCATGGGAGAGTATCGTTATAAAAACCTTAGGTTGGATCAGCTGATTTCGAAAATTGATTTTAGATATCGGTTGCTGAAAGGAGAGATCTATACATGTCAGACTTTTTTTACCCACAATAATAAAATTAAAAAAGTGAGTGCATGGCTTGATTTTTCTAATGTATTTTTGGTTTATTCAGTTTTCTTTGAGAAATATTTGACTTGCAGGCTTGGAAATTGGAAGTTTTTCTTCATACTTTATTTGATGTGAACAAGTACCTAATATTGATTTGTGGCTATCCTACCATGTACAGTACACTATATGGTTATAATTTACCTGTACATGTGTTTCATAAGAAGTTTTCAATTCTTCTGTTTTGTGAAATGGCCTCTGTGTTGTTTTCCTGTCAAACTATACTAGAAAGCACATGGGCCTCCATTAGCTTCGTTCTGACATATGGGCTATCAATAAGCTCTCAACTAATTATCAGCAATGGCATGTACATGTATAGCCTACACATATTGGGCATTATACTTTCTACTGCTATGTAGCTGTCTATGAGGCCTGACATGTGTAGCTGTGCCATTACCTATAATTAGCTGTGTCATTATCACCCTGTGTTTATAATCTCGCCTCATATGACAGCGTGTGATTAGCATTGACACATATCCCTGCTGAATGGGATTAATAGGGTAGCACTAGGAATGCTGAATGAGATCAAGAGATTAACTTACTGGATGGGATTAATTATAGGGTAATTCTGTGGCCATGCTGAATGAGATTAATGGGGTTACAAAATACAAATACACTGTAGAGTGTACAATGTAGATTAAAGTTCTATTTAGGATTCAAAAGATAACACGAGTACAACATTTAAGGATTACACTCACTAGGCCTAATTGTACATTTTGAAAATTTCATAGTAAATGAATTTTTTAAGTACTTTGTGTGTGTGTGTTAACAATAAAATGGGGTAAGTGGCCAATAAATTGCATTGCTTGTTGGTTAGATTAAAGGTATGTTGCACCCCCTCCCTCTCCCCTTTGGCCCATGCATGTCTAAACTAGATAAAAACCCTACAGTCAATAAATATCAGCCCCAAACATTCTTGTCCATGAACATGTCACTTGTTTTAATTCTACTGGGCCTTGAGTTGATAACTTTGATGATTTTCACATGAATATTTTCTTGAGTTTGTTTACAATTTGCTGGTTCAAATATCATCATGAGATATGAGGGGCACTTCCCAAGGTATTCCTCACTCTTCTTGTCACCCACAGGAATCTTGTTATTTTACATTACTGTTCAATATTTAATCTTCAAAAGTTACATGTAGATAGTACCTTTCAAAAACTGTCGTATAATAGAATGTCAAAAGATAAGTAGCAGGACTTGTATACAATTTCACAATGTTATGACACATGACACCTTTTCAGCTTGTCAAATACACACACCCACACAAAAGATCATTTACACAACTAAATAAATGGCATTTACACTACTGAAAAACATTAGGGTTTGCTCATTCTGTGTTTTGTTTGTGTGTGAATAGTGCACATGCATGACTTGTAGCTGCTCTGCATGCGATCGCATGGAAGCGAGGAGAGTCATGTGACCTAAAAAAACAAATCATTCGCCGATGTTGAGAGCGAGTATTTACATGTACATGTACACTGCAAAAATCAGTGAAATTTCTACCGATAGGAATGTACAACTTTTAAAAATATATGCTCCGATTTTGCTCATATCAATCATTTACAATTACCGGTATGCATTTTCTTAAATACTGAATAACAAAGTATTACCCTTGCCTGTATTGCACATTTTCCCCCTTTTTTGGTTAATCAAAATTCAGTTAATTGTTGCAAGTGTGGAAAAAATGTGTTTTTCAAGGGTATTTTATTTTATTGCACATGTATCTTAAAAATAAAATAAAATTTAGCTATCAGAATTTAGTTAATTTTTTGTAAGTTCAGAAAAAAGATATTTAATTCATTGACAGAATGCCTGAAATTCATACAGAATAGCAGATGGCCTAAACTGTTCATTATGTTTGTTTTATCCCCCCCCCCCCCCTCCCCCCCCCCCCCCCCCCCCCCCCGTGATACTTGTGAGGTTTCATGTTTAGTTTTAAAAAAAGGAGAATAAAACAAAACTTGCCTCACCCATCCTGTGAAGGGTCAGGAGTTCAGGAAATTGTAATTAATACCAAATGATTGACATTTTCCAGGCTAACGAACATGGATTCTGTTTGAATTCAGTCATTTCTGTGGTTAATGTGGCATGGAAATTTTTCAACTCAACATAATTGATGCCAGCAAATGCATGGGCTTGATAATTTCACGATAGTTTATACTTCAAATTGTATGTTTAGTAGATATTAATCACAAATTAAGTACATTTATTTTAGGGTTATTTGGATGATATGAATCAATGTAAAAATTATTGCATTTGAATAAATGTAGTTGATGCCAGCAGATACGATTGTGCAAGCAGATTATAAGCTCACAAGTCTGAAATCATGCATGTTAATCCAGATTATTGCATACATGTGTATGAATATATCTATGATTGATCAAACTAAAATGAAAAATATGTTATGAATTTTGAGTGGATTTAGAGATTGACTTCAGTAGTTCAGTTCTTTTCAATTGACTATACCAAGACAGGAACTTTTCAATAATTGTCTAATACAAGGGGCTTAGTGATCGACTTATCTGTAATACTATATGCTTATTTTTTCATGCAGGTCTTTGTCATGGTCATTTCAATTAAATTCAATTTAAAATGTATTTCCAGAGAACGCTTTTTTGTATACATCTTCAGCTCAGAGCCAGAAAGATGTTTACTTACAGTATGATTTAAATTGGTTAATGCCCTTCTGGCTCTCTACAGACATCACTTTGCTTTATTTAAAGAAATTTGTATTTCAAAACTTTAAAAGAATTGTACAATGCTGTAAAATGGGTAAATATTTGTGACATGAAAGCAAGGACTTTCATTTGTGACAAGAAACCCTTGCAATTTCAAATTTTTATCTTTTGAAAAGGCAAAGACAGAGAATCTTGAAATGATAAGGAAAAGAAACTTAAAAGATTGATAACTATATATCCTAATAGTAATACCCTTAAAAGTGTTTTACAAGACTTTATGAACACAGCTATGTACATGAAGCTTCGGTGAGTGTTACTCATATTTCCCAGTAGTGTAGTTAAAACTGACACAGGTTTCTCCGCTGACAATCACTGCAATCTCAATCTCTCAAGACTCCTATGATTCAACAAAGGAAATACTGAGCAAGTAAGTCATTGATTTAAAGGAACTTTCAAATGCTGATGTTTGACTAATGCCCTTTTTTATGATTAAACTTGCTTTTTAAAAATATACATGTATACATGTATGCCATGGGAATGCATATAGACTTTGCAATGAGGCTAGATACAGGCCTGTATTAATTCCAAGGGGGTAAACCGTAAACGTAGCCATTTTGAAAAGTCCAAACAAATTGTTCAACACTCATATTCTATTTGCTGCCTATGAATATGTACATGTAACTGTAAGCAACTTAACCCATTGCCTACTGTAACTGAGTGGCCCTGTATACACCGATTCGGGCGACTTCTGGTGGAAGTGCGCCCTCATAAGGTGATGCCATAACTGGGGGGCGTCTGACTGCAGCTAGCTAGCTTACAATGCATTGCAGCTGGATCGGAGAAGCCCCCCAGTTATAGCGCCGCCACTGGCGGGCAGGTACATAAAACCCCCAAACCGAATCGGTGTATATGCAGAGCTACCAAGTGTCACGCATTAGGCGTGACATCACGCAATTTCGAGGGTTTGAAAACGCTCTCACGCACGACGCTCGCGTTAGATTTTAAAAAAACACTATACCTTATACGTGTGTTATACCCTCGCACGCGCGCACGCGCGCCGAATCATGAAAATGTCACGCATTGCGGATCTTTGAACTTAGCGTCTCTGGTACATGTATATGGCAATAATTGAATTCAATAGTCAATGGATTAACTTGTTTAATGCAAAGCCAGAAATAATTTTAGCTGGAGTCTATGGATTGTATGTACAATGTACATACATATATGTGAAACGAAAGTCAAATTATATGTAACAACTTAAAAGTTCTTGATTTGGCCAAAATATGTTCCTGAAGAGTTTGATGGCTTAAATTAGATGCGCACATACAATATTGGCAGGCTAGTTTAATTGCCTTCTGCATATTAATTGACAGGAAACAGTACGGAAAGAGCGCGGCAAGAGGGAAATGATGAATGGAAATCAATTAAACGATGTGGTATACAAACCAAAGGCCTATAAACGTCTTTTTAAAATGATAAAGATCTCGGGCGAGACTGAAAAGGGCTTGCAGATGCATTCGGGGCACGTGCATGGTTGCAGGCACATTAGGGTTGTGATGACACAGAGGAGTTAAGATATTGAATGAAATGATGAAAGTTTGTCAGTTCTTAGGAAATACATGGCTGTTGCCGTAGAGTGTGAAAAGTTTCCTGAGGCAGTGTCTCTTGACAAAATCCTGTTGTACAACACTAGCTTGCTCCTGCAACAATTGCTCCATATTCCATTTCCTACACTACCGGTATCTAAATCCACCCCTGCATAGACCCAGTATTGTATTCATCCCTCAACCAACCCTAATGCTAACCTAAAATATAACTAAAGACCCATTTTGCAACTATAACTTATATCTTTGAGCAATTGTCACCTGACAATTTGTCAAATGACCAAGCATCAATATTCACTACTTCTGACTGTTCCATGTCTACTGTTCTTCTGTACCCTTTTAACCCTCAGACTACCAAATTTTAAATTCCTATTAACGGTAGTTTTAAATTTAATACAGGGACCACTTGCTTCCCATAGGCAATGTATTTCCGTCTATTTAAATGATGTACCGTAGTACATGTACCGGTAGATGTACGCAGAGGAAGAAACTTCAAGGGAAAGAAAAGAATAATTTTTTAGAGTTTATTGATGTAGCAAAATTTACTTTTGCAACGTTAATGTAATCACCCTGTTAATTTGGTATGTAATTGACGTCAGCAATCGCAGCGGATTGTCATGTTTGTTTGTATAATTGGGCATTGTGCAATCGACTGTAAACTTTATGCATGCATGCATGCATGCAATATTAAAACTCTTTATCGATACATGCAGTATGTATGTGTGAATGATGGGAAACTGAATGTTGCAAAAGGCACGTATCCCTTTGTTGAGTTTGTTCCCAATTGATAGCAACTTATATATTTCAGATTTGACTACATGTACAAGATTTATATCATATCTTAGTCTTATGTACATTGTAAGATGCATATTCTGCAGGTTTAGTCTGTCTGGCCCATATACGCCTCAGACAAATAATACGTTTCTTGCCTGTTGAGAGAGAGCCACAAGGGCGTTAACTCCGTATGAGAGTAAATTTATGTGAGTTATTGCCATTGTGGCTCTCAGCAGATGTTGTGCCTTAATTACTCTTCCCCCTCCCCTTCTTTCTCTCCTTTTCCCCCTTCTTTCTCTCCTTTTCCCCCTTCTTTCTACCATTCTTTCCTCCAATCTTTCCTCCTCCTCCTCTTCTCCTCCCCTCTCACTTTCTCTGTCTGAAAGACGCCTCTTCATATTTTCCTTTAAGTCCCCTACTTTTCTTCCTTCCATTCTCTCTTTGGACTTACTGTAGAGTGCAACATTGTCTTCCAACAGAGACATTCACCCTGTACTAACAATTATCAATTGCTATCTTTGAGTGTCTTTGGCAAGAAACTTGAATCGCCAAACCATCCATCCCACCAGAAAGCGCCCCAGTTTGTCGTCTTAATGTATTGACAAGACATTCTGCACATGGGAAGTGGCATGTACAACATTTGGGAAGCCCGCCTTCTGACATTTTGCTTGCAAGACGGCCTGGAAATTGATCGAGCGGTTTTGAAATTGATCATGAACTCAGCGTCTTCTTGTGATTGTCATAGGTACTTGAACCCTGGCACTTCCTCTCTGGCAGTCTCGTGTCCGGCTTGAGCCAATTGGGCGACCTTTAAATCTCTCTGCATACGGTATACCAATGCCTTTAAAACTTAATATAAAGGAGCTTGAAACACGATATTTGCATTCTGGCCCTGACGTAAAATTACTCAGGTGGGAATTACATACATTAAATCTGAAATAGTTGGGTTGTATATATTTAATCATCAATTGAAAGCTAGAAGGGCATCAATTCACATCTTTTTTCTTTCTACATGTAATACTCGTCTGACTCTCAACAGACATTTACTGAAAGCTATACATGTACTGTGTTATTTTTGATATTCCTGCCCGAAGGTAGAGGAGTTATCTTACAAAAACATTTTTTCCCTTCTTCTTACTGTCACTTTTTATATTGATTTACATGTAGTTTGTACTTTGTTCTCCAGACTAACTTGTTAAAGGCAAAGGCATTCATCTCTACTGTATCTTTTTGGGATAATTTCTTTATGTTGCTTGATTTTTGTTTTTGTTTTTTTCTTCTCCATAGTCCTACATGTACATGTACATGTACAAAATGTACATGTATGTTGATTGAAGTTAGAGGGGATTAAGGGACTAAAGTATTCCTATGCGAGCCTGGTGATTTGCCATGTAATTAAATCAGTATTGATTGATGTGTGTATTCAAGATGTCAAGCTTGCCTCTAGTTCTGGGGCATGTGCAAGTGTTCTCGTGTACATGTACACTGTTTTTTTATTGGGAAATGAACGAGGAGAGCCCGAGCAGGAGTGTAGCAGAGAGTAGGGGTTATACTGTGTAGCGATAGGCAGCTCAAAATTGAAGAGTGAGACAATTTACACAGAAGTTTGATGAAAAGGTTAGAAGGCAGAGAGAGATTAATTTCCCATTAAAAGAAAGGGTTTTGAAAAGGATATTTGACTTAAACATATAAGATCATGCCTGGGAATAACCTATTAATTATTTAATAAAACAAATAAAGATGAGAGAAGCGCTGGAGGATATCACAATGAGGAGATGAGGGATTCTTGGTAAGGTGGATATGGCCTGGACAAACTTTGCTCACGTTCTCTCATCATGTACTGCATCTCCCATGAAATAGCTTCCTAGAAGATGGCCAATGGCCGTAAAAGTAGAGATGGGGAGGGGGGGGGGGGGGGGGCGGAGAGAAAGGAAGAGAAGGATCCACTATCGCCAAGCCCCCCCCCCCCCCCTCCAGGTACAAATGTCATAAACTGGAAGATTTATGCTTCCATTAGTGAAATGGCTCCAACACAAACTCATGCCTAACTGCTAATGCATCTAAACGATTAAACCCATCACGAATATTATTTGCAGAGGGTACTCCATCTCTCTCTGTTTTTTTCCTCTCTTATAATCCATATTTTTCGTGGAAGTGGAGTCGTATATCACTGTGTCGACAGGTAACATTAATCACATCCTAAAATTTCAACACTTAGATGTGAGTACATTTCAGCACATACATGTACGTGAGTTCATGAAGGGTCGCAGATAAAATGAGGAGAGTGTCAGAAAGAGGGAGAAAAACGATGAAGAGGAAGTTGAAGGAGGAGGGGGAGGGGTATGAGGATGAGTGGGGAGGGAGGACTTTAGTCCTACATTTACATACTGTATACAGAGAAAGAGAGAGAGAGAGAGAGAGAGATAGGAGAAACAGCGTTAGAGGATGAGAATTTCTGGAATTGTCTCAAATTCCCTCTGGAAGATGAACAGAAAGCTATCCATCTTGGATTTTTTTCTGTGCTGTCGTAAATTTGGATTACCATTACAATTATATAGATATCAACCAAAAGGACAAGATTTTTTTGTGGTGAAAGAAGATATTGTTAGGCATTAGTATTTCTTCTAGATAAACAGGTATCAATCAACATTATTAACTGGCTCATGGTGGGCCATCTATTTCATACTGGAGTACTATAGGCCCATTCTGCTAAAATAAAATAAAATAATATAAAATAGGCCATTATCAAGAAATTGAGTGTTTCCTAGCATATAGATATTGGCACACATCATCATGAAATTACAGTGGGTCTCTATGGGAATAGCTATTTGAAAGGCCTGAAGCTAAGTTTGAACTAATACTAATAGCTTGATATACACCACAACATGTCAGTGGTGTTTGTGGTGGTATTTGGTGGTCGATTCCCAATTCCTAATTCTTAGATTTCATTGATTTTTCAGAGCATAAGGATTTGACCTTTCCTTTCTCCTGACCTTGTTATGAATCTGACAGCTTCGTCGGCTTCTGAAATTCTCAAAAAATATGTGCATTTCAGTACCCAACCCTCACGTGGAGTTTTGGAGAAAGGGTTCTTGGGGGGGGGGGGGGGGGTGGATGGGCACAACGAAATGAAGTTTTGATACATGTGATTATTATCTATATAAGGCTTCCAAGTGGTACAATAAATCAGTGTATTCAATATCTTTAGGGCAGTACCCAGATGACTGACCAATATCGTTTTCGTATTGCTCCGTCATCTGGAAACTTCAACTATCGTTATCGATATCATGGCGATATCACACAAAAATAAAGCCATATTTACCAAGGTAAGTCAAATTTTGTTATGTCGCTAGTCAGATTAATATGGATAATAATATTAATATTGTATGGCTATGTTTTTGTGTGATACAAGAATATATTGCTCTCGCTATGACAATATTAGACTCGTCTTTGACTCCTCTAATATTGTCATAGCTTGAGCAATATATTCTTGTATCACACGAAAACAAAGCCATCCACTATTATATAAATACTTACAAATTATGTAAGTGACAATCCATGAGAGTGTCAATATTAAAGTGTTAAATAAATCATAATAGTAGACACTAGACAGAAGATCAAGACATATCACATTAAAAATGACAGCACATTCAAAATGTAGCTCACTATTTACTGTGACTTCCAAAATACCTCGACACCATCGACGACAGAACTTGACAAACCATGAAGATACCGTGCAAACAATGCAGGTTCAATCTGCAATTTAATGTAAACATATAAGCATTTGTTTAGTCATATGTCGCCATTATTCATGAAATAATATCTTTCTAGATGTAATAAACTTCACCTCAGTGAAACACAATACTGCAACCCTAGTTCACTTGTTTGTATAAATTTCTATTGTTATTTGCTTAAACCAAGATAAATTGTCATAATACTCTGTGGGTCTTTCCACACTTGTTACAATTAAATAAACCATTAAATTCCTTCATTGTATATGAACTGAATAGATTGTGATTAATGTAGAAGTCTACAGGCCTATACCTTCATAATCACAACCTTGACATAACAAGTCAAATCATGCACTGCACCAATGTTTCTAGTGCTGCATGGTAGTAATTTTGTCTCTCTTTGTAGAGAGCATGCACACTCATAATAATCCAACTGAGCTACAAACTCCATAATATGCCTCTTATAATTTCATATCATTCATCTTTACTTTGATAGCTAAACAATACCTAAACGTAAATGCCCACATATACGCCCGATTCATTATCAAAGTACATTACACGTACTGACAAGTACATTACGTAATACATGCACACGTACAAACCTGTGCACTTTCACATACACGTGTACTCTCGGCCTTTCATTTATAAGGCATCACAAATGTCACTTAAATCTCATAATTTATAAAGCCAATAGGCTAGAAAGATACATTAATGCTTTAACTTCAAGATAACATGCATAGTTTACTCACATCATTGGGCTTGTATCGAAATTAGACAAATATCAATGGCATCTCCGGTTAACATAACCTTTCCGAAACAGGGAAATTAGCAGCACGCCTAACAGCGCCTCCAAGCGGCCAAATCAATACTAGCTTCTTATTTATCGCTAGTGACGTCACAGTCTTGCCTAAATCTAACAAAAAGGGCTTTCTACACACGACATCCCGGTCCCCTAAATGTGAAGCTTTACCGAACATTTAAACTAACATTCACTACGTGCACTGTATTATATTTACTTAACTCAACTTCATCAAAGAGGTGATAAGATCCCTTTAACTAAACAACAAAGTTGTCAATTTGCAAGAAATTGTTCTAAGTTTTCTATACAAATTTACCTGAAATATTACCTATAATCTTAATTTTAAGAATTATAGCATCACAACAACCACCACATGTAGATACTTGTACATGTATATTGTTTTAAACCGAAATTCAACCATTATGCAAATATATGCAAATTATGCGAATTATGCAAATTATGCAAATTTGCAGTTAAACCAAAACACATTATTGTTAATCTAGCTAAACCACTGCCAATAACAGTTGGTAGCAATACCTGAATTAAACATATCTTTTAACTCTTTCTATACCGGTGTGGTAAAAAACAAATACGCATTTGTTGGCATTAAACTCGGTCAACCACAAAATTAAGTTTGTTTACTTCCTTGTGACAAACTTGAATATACTTATTGGTAGATCACTCTTAACGTCTCCAATAACCATTTCACTTTGTTTCAATCAAACTTTGAACATACATGTAATTGTCCTTTATGACCTTATGCCATTCCTCTAGCAATAAATTGAGTCATTGTCCTTCCATCTGCTATGTATTAACACATCTTTACCACTGGAAGCCTTTACAAACTCAACATACATGTACTGTATACCAAATTACTAATGCAATGTATTCCAAAACATGCTATATGAAAAAATAATGAAATCATCCTTGCTACAACCACTTGACATTTTCTGTGTTCGGTCTTAACAGACTGAAATTAGCAAACATGTAAACACCTATTTTTTTCTTATTGCTAATTTTTTGAACAATTTGGCATTCTGCTACACTGTATTTCCAACAAAGGTATTCAAAACTTTGACAAATAAGTCAACACTAGATATTAACCAGAATTTTCCAGAAAATTTATCTGCTAAACCTTGCATATATAATTTGTCCAGATTATAAACCAAGCAAACATGCACTAGCATGAATTAACACCTATACTGTTCCTGTAGGATAAAGGCATTTAAATATTGAATTTTACAAGAAAAATGAAAATTTAGCATTGAAAGTGACATTTAAGACAATAAATCAGCTGAATATGACTGTCAGTCCATGAGTCTTTGAGTCCTTTCAATTTTCAGTCTTTAGAGTTAATCAGTTTCTTGTCAAACGTGGCTGGAATATCTTCAGTTCCATTCAGTTGTTTAAATAAACTTCTGTAGATCAATTTTCGTCGAATTACTATGCTAGTGAACCCGCTCAAATGAATCATCTTGTCGTTGCGCGACTCCACATTCCCTTTCCAAAAATGATAAGGCACAATGAAAAGGATCAAATTGGTATTCCTTTTATCACAATCCTACATCTATATATTTGATAATTTCCTATCTCTCAATATTTAGAAATCTCTCCAAAGTAGTTTAAACGTCGGCTTCCAAAACCAAACACAATTTGGAAATTGGTCTCACAAGCACGCTATTCTTTGTCTTGACTTCAACGCTACGGACGAAACCTCCTTTGTCAGGCATCGTCTTGAGAACCCTACCCAACTGCCACGAATTCCGCGGAGCATTATTATTGACCACAAGCACGACATCACCGACTTGAACATTTCGACGCGTTGCTACCCACTTCTCCCTCTCCTGCAGTTGTGGTAGGTACTCCTTTATCCAGCGCTTCCAGAACAGATCCGCCATGTATTGCACTTGACGCCACCTTCTTCTAGCGTATATATCAGACTTTTCAGTCATCGTTGGAGGTAGATGTGGTTTCCTATTCAGCAGGAGCAGGTGATTTGGAGTCAAAGCCTCTACGTCGCTGGCGTCATCAGAAACCTTGGTGATGGGCCTATTGTTGATGATGCCTTCCACTTCGCAGAGTAGCGTATTCAAACTTTCGTCTGCGAGTGTTTGCTGCTTCGTCAAAGCGAGGATCAATTTCCTCACCGTCCCAATCTGTCTTTCCCAGACACCGCCAAAATGTGACGCTCCAGGTGGATTAAATGTCCACTTTATGTTCCTCTGGAGTAGTTCTTCATTCAACTGGGCTTTATTCCACCCTTCTATCTCTCGTCTCAACTCCAATTTTGCTCCGACGAGATTGGTCCCATTGTCTGATCTGATTTCCTTGACATTGCCTCTGCGAGCTATGAAGCGTCGTATTGCATCTATACAAGAATCTGTGCTCAATGAATAAGCCATTTCAATATGAACAGCTCGTATGGCAAGGCAAGTGAATATCACTCCATAGCGTTTGACGATACTCCGACCTCTCTTTACTTCGATAGGCCCAAAGTAGTCCATGCCTACTCTCGTAAAGGGTGGTTCATCAGGAATCAGTCTATCCTTGGGCAGGTCGGCCATTTTCTGTTGCATAACCTTTGCCCTCTGCCGCCTGCATGCAACACATCTCCCCATCATCTTTCTGATAGCTGTTCCAGCACCTGTCAACCAGTATCTTTCACGAAGAGTTGACAACACGTGGCTCCTGCCACTATGTCCCGTCTTCTCATGTACCTCTCTCAGCATCAGCTCCGAAACGAGGCTTTTCTTTGGAATAATGATAGGATGTTTCGCCTCTAGTGGTAACGCTGACCTACTCAACCTTCCTCCAACTCGAATCAGACCTCCTTCTATCTTAGGGTCTAATTTGTATAAACTGCTGGCTTTCTTTACACCATCTGCACCAGTTAGTGCATCCATTTCCTCTCTAAAGAAGCAAGATTGTTCATACTGGAGAATTTTCTGCTCTGCATACTTCATCTCGTCATACGTGATCCTCTTAGAGGTCACCTCTGTGTCAACTGTCAACTGTGGCTCTCTCTTGGTTCTCAGCCACTTAATGAATCTCCACATCCAGCATACAGCCCTCTTGAGCTTAAACCACGATGAATAGTGGTTAATCATCCTGTCTAAGGCTTTCTCATTACCCGTTTCTGTGCTGAATGAACTTGTATCTTCCTTGGGCAGTTTGATTTCTGGATCACTATCTGAAAGCTCTCCCACTATAAATGGATCAGCGGGCCAGTTCTCCTTTCCTTGCAGCAAGAATTTAGGACCGTGCACCCATCGCTGGCTGGTTTTCAGCTCCTCAGCAGTCAGCCCTCTAGATACGTCGTCTGCTGGGTTGGATTTTGAATCCACATAATGCCACTGTTCTGGACTGGATTTAGTTCTGATTGCTGCAACTCTATTAGCCACGAAAGTCCGGAACCGCCTTTCCTCATTTGTTATGTATCGTATGACGATTGTGCTATCTGTCCAGAAATGAGAACTTTCCACTAGCACATTCAGTTCTTGTCTTAGAAAGGCGTCCAGTCTTACACTGATTGCTGCTGCAGACAGCTCTAGACGTGGAATCGTCGTTTTCTTGATTGGTGAAAGGCGAGACTTTGACATCAACAGCTCACTGTGCACCTGACCATTTCCAGCTTTCAATACTAGATATGATGCTGCCCCATATGCTAATTCAGAAGCATCAGAAAAATGGTGCAATTCATACTCCACCACTTCAGGGAATTCATGGGGTCTTATGCATCTGTTCACTGCAAACTGTTCTATCTCTGGTAGTTCACTGAGCCACACCATCCACTTCTGCTTGTAGACTTCAGGAATAGGATCATCCCATGCAAGTCCCTTTCGACACAGTTCTTGCAAGATCAACTTTCCTCTTACGACGAATGGGCTTGCAAATCCTAACGGGTCATACATCGATGAAACAACACTCAGCAATCCCCGTCTCGTAAGAGGCTTGTCCTTCGGTGAAATCTTGAACCCGAGACTATCTGCCTCAACATTCCAGCTAATACCTAAAGCTCGATCAACTGGGAGGGCATCATGATTCAAGTCGACTCCAGTCAACTCCTTGGCTCTTTCCTCAACAGGTATTGAGTGTAGCACGGTGGGACTGTTACTCAACCATTTCGTTAGCCTGAATCCCCCTTTTCTGAGTAGTTCCCTGAGTTGTGCTGCCAATTTAATGGCCCTTTCTTCACTATCTGTTGACACAAGGCAATCGTCAACGTAGAAGTTTTCACGAACAGTCTTTACAGTGTCAGCCTCATAATCCTGCTGATTATCAACTGCAGTCTGACGAAGGGCAAAACTGCAAGCACTGGGACTCCATGTCCCACCGAAAAGGTGTACACACATGCGATAAACCTGATACTGTTTCGACAAATCTCCCGACGGCCACCACAGGAATCGCAGCACATCTCTCTCAAATGACGGTACTCTGACTTGATGAAACATCGCCTCTATGTCAGCTGTTAATGCGATACGGTCCTTTCTGAATCTAAGGAGTACTCCTGTCAGTTTGTTGGTAAGATCAGGACCCTGCAATACAGCATCATTGAGAGCTACTCCTTTACACTTAGCTGCACAGTCAAAGACTATGCGTACCTTTCCTGGTTTCTTGGGATTGATAACAGGATGGTGAGGAAGATACCATTTCTCTTGTCTGTCCTGAATCTGGACTTCAGTTGTGTTGTCTACACGTACTTCCTCAGCATATCCTTTCTCCAAAAGGCTGGACATTCCTTCCTTGTATTTACTCATAAGGTAATCATCCTTGCTGAGTTTTCTCCTCAGTGACTCTAATCGCTGTTCTGCCATGTAGCGATTCTCAGGCAAATTTGGGTTCTCTTCTCTAAAGGGAATAGGCAGTTGATAGTGACCGTTGTCCATGCTAATCTCTTTCTTCCAGAACTCAGATACCTTCTTGTCATTCACTGACATTCCTCTATTATCATCATACAGGTATTCCATTCCTTCTAGCTTCCAGAATTTCTTCACCTGTTCCTCCAAACCAGCATTACTATCGTCTGAGATAAAGCTTGTTGAGACTTGGATATTATCTCGACCTTCTCTGTCTCCTAGGGGTCCATTCAATGTCCATCCTAGCACTGTCCTTACAGCATAGATCTCTCCAGGTCTACCTGCTTTTACCTCGAGGGGTATCAACGCCTCTGGAACATCTTGACCTATCAGCAATGTGACCTGGCTTCTACTGACGACTGGAAGATCAAGACCTTGCAAATGTGGACTCTTAGCTATATCTGCCTCTGCTGCCATATTAGCAATGCTAATATTCAAACTGGGACGTGTGTGAACCTCCATGTCAAGCTCAGTTTGTGCGGCAAGTCCCATGACTTTGATGTTTACTGCTTCACATTTTAACTGGCTATTCCTTTTCTCCAAGGTAGAGACAGACATGATCTTACTCTTGCCTTTAACCTGCAGCTCATCCACCAACTCCTTAAGGCAAAACGAATTTGTCGATCCTGAATCAAGAAGTGCAAATGTCTCTACAACTGTATCGCCATCAGCTGCTCGTACCTTCACTGGTACTATAGGAAGAGCAACTCTATACCTTCCGGCCCCCGTGGCATTACTGCTTGCATGCGAAGAGGAAGCTTCACTGGCGGAAGCTCTGTCATCAGTCTGGGTCATAGAGTTGGATTGACCACTATCTCTCTCTGCCTTCTTGGAAGAAGAATTCCTATCTCCACGACTAAACATCATCTGCTTCCCAGTATGTAGAAACTTTGTGTGCTTCTGTTTGCAACCCTTCACTGAACAAGTCCTGTTCAAGGTGCACTTAAAGGACATATGCCCTGGCTGTAGACAATTGAAGCAGAGTCTCTGTTCACGAGCAAAGTGGAAACGTTGCTCAGGATTCATATCCTTGAACCGCTGACAACCAAACAATCCATGATCAGCATGGCAAAGAGCGCACTTCTGTGGACTGAGGGATGCTGAGAAGTTTCCCTTGGAAGAATGGTATCGGTTTGGATTCGAAACCTTATCCTTGTCTTTGGCCTTGAAACTGCGTCCTTCTTTCCATCCTCCCTGAACTAGAGCTCCGTAGACGGGATCATTGATCTCTTCAGCAGCATCGTTCACAAATCGAACAACATCAAAGATTGCAGGTGACCTTCCGGTATCACGGATCCTTTTCACTTGGCCAAGCCACCGACTCCTCAACTGGTAGGGCAATCTTTCGATCAGCTTCACTAATTCTCTTTGGGTACTCAATTCCTGGAGCACACCCATTGCCTTGAGGGTCTCTGTACAGGTCTGTAACTCATCAGCAAAATCTCGCAGCTGCTTGCAGTTGTTTAGTACAGCTGGGCCGTCCGTAACTCTCCTCAACCAGGCTTCTTCAATCTTGTGAGTGTCACCAAACCTCTCAGCAAGGAGCCCCCTAGCTCTTAGGTACCCTTGATCTGGTGACATCATCATGCAGCATTGGATGACCTTCTTTGCTGCTCCTTCACAACAGTGAAACAGTCTCATGAGTTTGCCACTATTGGACAATGACGTGTCCCCAATCATACAGTCGTATGATTGTACAAACTCGTAATATTTTAATGGGTCACCATCAAATTTCATGAGTTCGGCACTTGGCAAATTAATGGATTCAAGAAGCTGCTGTTGTTGCATTTGACCCTGCCTCAAATGTCCTAAGATCTCGTAGTCCAAATGATCTCTGGATTCTCTGTGTGACTCATCACTGGCCTTTGGCGTTGACTCAGGTGCTCTTGATACCTCAACACCAATGTTCTGCTTCTGAGGTGTATCCGTTGCAGGATATGGCAATGTGCTGTCATCATTGACAGACTGAGGCTTGAAGGTAACCTCATCTCCTTCACTAGCCTTGACAAGATCATCTTCATACTGGCGATAGACAAGCTCCTCAGCTTCCATTACTTTGAGCTTTGTCTTCAGCTCCAACTCAGCTTTCCTCTGCTTGAGCCTCAACTCTTCAAGCTCTAACTCCTGGTGCTGTCTAAGAGCCTCCACCTCAGCTTTGAGGACCGCCTTCTTTGCTAGTGCCTTTACTCTGGCACTGGAACTAACAGCAGTACTTCTCCCACTCTGGCTAACAGCAGTACTTCTGCCACTCTGGCTAACCGAGTCCTCCGGTTGTACATCACTCATGTTGACTGCTTGGTGACTGCTTGACGTTCTCACTTATCCAAGCTGATATTGAACTTGATGTGACTTCCAAAATACCTCGACACCATCGACGACAGAACTTGACAAACCATGAAGATACCGTGCAAACAATGCAGGTTCAATCTGCAATTTAATGTAAACATATAAGCATTTGTTTAGTCATATGTCGCCATTATTCATGAAATAATATCTTTCTAGATGTAATAAACTTCACCTCAGTGAAACACAATACTGCAACCCTAGTTCACTTGTTTGTATAAATTTCTATTGTTATTTGCTTAAACCAAGATAAATTGTCATAATACTCTGTGGGTCTTTCCACACTTGTTACAATTAAATAAACCATTAAATTCCTTCATTGTATATGAACTGAATAGATTGTGATTAATGTAGAAGTCTACAGGCCTATACCTTCATAATCACAACCTTGACATAACAAGTCAAATCATGCACTGCACCAATGTTTCTAGTGCTGCATGGTAGTAATTTTGTCTCTCTTTGTAGAGAGCATGCACACTCATAATAATCCAACTGAGCTACAAACTCCATAATATGCCTCTTATAATTTCATATCATTCATCTTTACTTTGATAGCTAAACAATACCTAAACGTAAATGCCCACATATACGCCCGATTCATTATCAAAGTACATTACACGTACTGACAAGTACATTACGTAATACATGCACACGTACAAACCTGTGCACTTTCACATACACGTGTACTCTCGGCCTTTCATTTATAAGGCATCACAAATGTCACTTAAATCTCATAATTTATAAAGCCAATAGGCTAGAAAGATACATTAATGCTTTAACTTCAAGATAACATGCATAGTTTACTCACATCATTGGGCTTGTATCGAAATTAGACAAATATCAATGGCATCTCCGGTTAACATAACCTTTCCGAAACAGGGAAATTAGCAGCACGCCTAACAGCGCCTCCAAGCGGCCAAATCAATACTAGCTTCTTATTTATCGCTAGTGACGTCACAGTCTTGCCTAAATCTAACAAAAAGGGCTTTCTACACACGACAATTTACATTGCTTGATTGAGTTGATTCCACATTCAGCGCATCAAAATTACAATTTTAATCTAAAAAATCTCATTCTTCCACTATGTTGATTTAACACTTCAGCTTTTTTTTAGAATTCATTTTGATTTATTAGTTTTTAACTACCGTAATTAACGTTGTATAAACCGCCCTCATGTATTAACCGCACCCCTCTTTTTCGCCCTTGTCGGCAGCAAGCCTGGTCCGTGTTAAAAAACCCACGCGGGAAGGCCTTTCATTTAACTGCGAGGTGCAGCTGAATGTGTAAGATCGTTAATGTAAATTAAAAAACAGTAGAGGACCTAGGATAGAACCTTGTGGTATATGTAATGGAAGAAAAATTGGAGGAATTATTATTATAAACTACACATTGAGATCACAGACAAATTTGACAGACAAATTTGAGTGTTGTTCTAGTTTCCGAGACGAGTGGTGAGTCAACACACCGATTACTGAGCTGGGAGACATTGCCAGGCATAGCGCCAGGTGGAGGGGCATAAATCGAAACCGTGTATAAACCGCACCCCCGACTTTGATTTTATTTCGGCGGCAAAAAGGTGCGGTTTATACACCGTTAATTACGGTAATGAAAAGCACAGCAGATGAGATGATAATAAAAATAGAAATACTCCATCACATTTTTTTTCTCATTTCCATTGAGCTTTCTTGCTAACATTTATGAAAGTGGTGATTTACATGAACCAGAAGGCCATTAAAGCTCAATATATTTAAACAAGGAGCTATCGTCCTTTTGGCTGTCAACAAATGATACATTGGTGTTCATGATTTGACAATGATTGACAATGATTGACAATGATTTTTTTTGTCTTTAATGGCCCCTTCTGGGGCATATAAGAAATACAGTTGAATAGTACATATAATGTTCAACAATGATATTCATATAGATTTTTTTTTTTTTAAACACACACAAAAAATCTTTAAAAACAAGAAAATCTTTGGCAGCGAACAACAAGAAATGAATTAGGCAAGCTTTAGGATATACTTAAAAAAAAAAACTAAGGAATCTAGTAAAGTTTCCATGCAGCACTTGGAAGTAAACGGGATGTAGCCTACATGTACTAGTATTTTGTAGCATCTACCAAACAGTTTCCATTTGCTCATTGTAAATTGCTCATCAGGATTGTTCTTTTATCCTATTCTATTTACCCCTTTAATTGGTTTTTATAAATCACACTTTAGCAGCAAAATTGCAGTATCACTTTCATTTTCCTCATCCCATGACAATGATTGCTTCCAATCATGAGCTTGTATACGTTGCAATGATTTGTAGGCTAGTGGGAAATTCATGACTGTAGTCTGCATAATCAGACCTCTGTCATATTTGCGCTTTGTGCATTTATACTACAAAGTCGAGCGTACTCGCACTTGTACATGTAAAGAATACCAATAAAGAAGGACTTGACTCCTTTCAGGCACCTGGGGCACATTTATGCCCCAAATCTAAGACTGCCCCCACCCCCATTTCAAAATTTTAACATGGGGCTTCGAACATACAGAGTCTAAAGATGGCAATCCACAGTGTAGAGCCCTGAATAATAAGACTATCTATCTCTTGATCTAGACTTGTATGAAACTAGTTCTACTTTGCATAATCAAATGAAGAGCTGCTTGCTTTAGAAATCATAGACCTTAAATCAATTAATCAATTTGTGCTTCATCAATTAAAAACTTTACAATTCAAAGCATTTTTTAAATATATTTTTTGATATTTTCCTCAAAATTTCACTGATCTGTTCTCATTTTTTCTAGTTATTGGAACTTGACTGTTGTCACGTTAGACTTCCTGTTGAAAGAGGAGTTTGATCACTATATTTATTTATTTCCTTATTCCATGCAATGTTCCTCTTCTACATATTAGTTTGTATTTTGTTGATGATCTCATTTTTATTAAAAAAATGCTTTATAAACTTCCTCAGGAAATCTATGTGCTGTTAACGTGGAAATTTGTAATTTTTAAAATATTTTTTTAATGAAAGGAAAGTACTTTTGATGCTTCATGAAACAAAAGTTTCATACTTGATATTTGTGTGCCAGAATAAGCATGTTTAAATGTACTGTTTAGTCTCTCTACTTTGTAGGCAGTGACACAAAATCAACCTTTCTGACTTGTTACAGACTTGTCAGACAGCAAGATATGAAATCTCTCTCTCTCTCTAAAAAAAAAAGTATATTATTTATATACAATATACAAGCTGGTATATATTTGATATACATGCACCTGATATTTATGAATCTACAAATCTTGAATTCTCACAATTTTATAAACAATCTGTAGATATTTATTAAGAAGCTTTTGAAGTTGAATACACAATTGATAATTATTTCAACATAAAAATGATTTTTGGGGATACCACTGTTGATTATTCTGGCCTTCTCGTCAGGAGAAAAAATGTTTTTCAGAGTATCTAACAAAGGACAATAGATGTATGTGGGTGCATCAAATAGAAAGAAAAATGAAATCAAAATAATAAATTGTTCTTGATAATGTATGATGTCATGCAGAGATCTACGTGGGCCAGTGTTTTATGTTTTCTTTCTTTCTTTCTTTCTTTTTTACTGCTAACCACAACTTAAAGTGATTGATGGGTTGTGGTAAAGCCAGGTGAAAAATATTTTGTGACCTTTCTCATATTTCTTAAATGTCAGTAAGAAAGTCATACAGGTAATAGAAAGTCCCTTGCATTATGAATACTCTTCAAAAGCCCCCGTATTCAAAAGATGACAAGAAATAATTGAAGAATTTGGACCAAACAGTCAAGTGCAGTCCCATATACTTATTTCTGTGTGTGATGCTTGTGCTTTTCACCAAACTTGAGTCAATCTCGTATACAAATTTGGTGATTCAAAAACATTGCAATGTATACACCAATTTTGTGTATTAAATAATAAACATTTTGAAGTTGCTACCAGACAGTTCCTTTCACAATCGTATCACTTGACCACAACTCAAATCTTATCTTTAAACTTGAGTCATGATTTGTAGCAAAGGTTTGATTGTTCGGCAATGGTATTCCTTCATAGAAATGATCATGCTGGGCGATATGTGTGGGTGACGAGACTGTGTTGACATGCATGCCTCCTGGCAGAGATATGAAGCATGGCTTTTCCTTTCCAGATAAGACAAAATATGTTTATCATGTGCGATGTTTATTATTTTTGCTCCCAATCCATGCCCATGTTTATCATTAAAAGTACATGTGTACAGGGTGATCTGATGCTCCCACGACCACAACAATTGCTCTGTAGTCGATACCACTCACTATAGTAGATCAAATGCTATTCCTAGTCCTAATCCAAATCTAGCCAAGAACCCCAAAATGCATGTACCATCCTCCATAGATAGAGCGTAAATAAACCCATGTGTAGCCTACATACTACATCCACCATATGCCATTCTTGCTATCTGTGGGCTCAGTTTCCAATGACCAAATAAAAAGTACATTGACCCCAATAAATATTGTATTTCAATCTGGCGGCCTATGATCTCTGCTGGATGATGAGTTGAACAGTCCTTGTTTATTTTCAATTTCATAGAAGGATAAATCATTTTCCATGAAAAGCTTTGTATTTAACACTTTCAGAATGATTACATGTACTTTTTAGTGAAAATTATGTATTTTTATTTCCTTTTGACGACTATTTGTACATGTAGCTTTTCTACCTCACATGAATGTAAGGTATGACGTTCAATGATTTTGTCCATTGCAGTTCATCATCAAAAACTATTTACAGGGACTGTATTTTCCGTAGCCATTGTCATTTATTTTCAGTATCATGTTAGTTGTTGTAGCTATAAATCATCACTCTCCTGTCTATTTCCCCTGTAGTTTGCCATTGGACATTTTCATTTTCAATCATATGGGTTACTGCACCTACTGGCATAAACTTCTCTTAATATTTTCAATATTAATTTTGCTTTTCAACCTTTTCCTACCCTAAATTAATTTATGCACAATGTAACCACAATTTTATTAAAATAATGATGAGTGCCTTTAAAACTGTTAAATTCTTAATCAGCCTCCAGCCTAATTACTAGTACTTTGATGGATGTTGGTTATTACGTTTCCATGGAAACTGGTGATATTTTTTTTCTTCAATTTAGCTTTCAATATAGCTGTAAACACATCTTTGGTTTGCATTCATAATATGCCCTACATGTATCCGAAACCTCATTAGACTACGGTACGTCAATATTAATTCTATTGTGCAGTTTTCATGAGAACAATGTTATAGTGAATAGTCTTCCTGGAAGAAGGCAACTGTTGTTACATTTTCAACACATCGTTCGAGATGGTTGTTGTAAACAAGTCCATATGATACAACGTGTTTCCAAAACCTTATCTACGTGTAGGCTACATCAATACCAATTCAATTACTTGGTAGATTGCTCAAATTCATGAGAACAATCTTCATGAAAATAATCTTTGTGAATTTTGGTACTTACCCAACCCTTTTATAGATGTTGTTGTTTACTACATTTCCATGGAAACAATTTTTTTTCAGTACAGTGTTTGAGATAGCTGTAAACAAGTATATTGAGACATCATCAATAGCAAAAAATAGGCTAAATCAATATTAATTCAATTACTTTGTGGATTGCCTATCTTCGATTTACACTGCAAGCACAAATTAAATTGATTTTCCTCAAATTCTGGTGTTTTGTCGGAAGTTGCTAACAATGTTAAGCAACTGCCGGTAAACATGACAAAAAACTCACCCCTCTGGAGTGTGGGTTTTTTTAAACGCCGGCAGAAATTTCACTGATTTTTGCAGTGTAAATACTTGCTCTCAAACATCGATGGATGATTTTGTTTTGTGACTCTCCTTGCTTCTGTGCAATCGTATGTAGAGCAGCGACAGCACACTACTCACCGTTTATGGGTTTTCTAGTAGTGTAACTGTAAATGGCAGTACCAAAAAAATGTCATGGTTTTTCAAAATGGTTTTGAGGCTGTGTAATTGAGTCTATAGATGTTGGTTAGTATGTTTTCATGGAAATGAGGGATTATTTTTCAAGGCAGTGTTTGAGATTGCTGTAAACAAGTCTATGTGGTCGTCATCTAATACATGTATCCAAAACCTCATCTTCGCTACATCAATATTAATTCAATTACTTGGTGGATTTTGTGTCTTCTCAACTGAAGAGTATTGAAGAAGGAAACTTTAGACAACTCCTTCATCTTCTAAGAAATCCAAAAAATAGAGCATATAAAACGTGCAATGTATTGATTAGGCCTTAAATAAATATACGCACAGAGCGCATCCTCATGTTCTTTTACCCAAGGAGTGTTCCTATGGGTTGACCTATTTATATAAAATCCATCTTGATTTGTGACAGGTATGTCTCGAAAAAATGGGCATGTGAGAGGGAAAATAGAGGCAGTCCTTCGAGAGATGATAGACCACTAAAAGAATATTCAGAATACCAATTTTAGCACTCTGTTATCTCCAGAAGATACAAGAAAACTCACAAGAAAACTTACAAGGATTTTCAGAATCCCACTCCAGATATAAGATGCACTTATAAGGTATTATTATTTTTCTCTCCTTTCTGAAATGCCCAGTGATAATTTCAGTGTTTGCTCAAAATACAAGTGATAGTTGGTGGTGAAAATAGCTCTTTATTACCGGTACATTTGTTTAGGAACTCTTTGTATGTAAATTTCAAAGCATCCAAGATCAGAATAAATCCTTGTTTTAATTACGTGTGGTATATGTCACTCCTAAGGTATATGTGTAAATATGGAACAAAAATGTCAATGTTTGTTTAAAATAGTGCTCAATGCAATGTCAAATCTTTATAGAGTTTATTTACTGTTGTTTTAGACAAATGTTGTTGATTTTTTAGTTGTTTTTAAGTTCAAGCACTAGATACAATGGGCATGTCAATCACACATTTGGGTACATTTGGATCAGGATGAAAACATGAGTCTGACTCAAAGCAATTATTGGGACTTACATATTGATACTAATATTAAAAATGTCTTCATGAATCACAAAATCACTGGCAGAATTCTATCTGTAAGCTAGGATTGTCTTCCATCAAAAATGCCATTAGGATATTGACATGAATGTAAGTATCTGATTTCCCCTGGCTCTCGTTTAAACCATGAAAAGAACACTTTCTAGAATTATTCTGTGCTGCTCGTCAGTTCCATTTGACCCCAATACACATTAGCAAAGAAATAGGACCCAAATTCGATGGGATTCCTCGCCCCTGGGGGAGATAGATAGATGTGATGTGATGTGATGTAGATATTGTGTTTTAATGACATGATCGAGCATGTTGATGGTGCTCAAGTTTTTTTGGGCCATGATTTCTTGGAAAGATTCAGCCCGCTTTGATGGATTGTTATGCCAGTAAAGTCGTCAGCAATCATTGGAGTTGTGCTTGAGGAATAAAGACGTTAAAGGGCATATGTCATGTTGACTTCTTGCGATGATGAAAAAATAAAGAAATAAAGTAAAAGTCACATTGAATGTTTATGATTATCAATAAAATGACTAGAGAGCAAGTAAAAATCAAATTAAGCCAGTTCATACATGTAGTTGCAGTCTGAGCATGAGGAGATAAAGGTCATTGCAGACAAATTGTGAAATGTACACGGAGACAAATCGTCCCTGTTTTCACGAAGTGACGGTAGTGAATGAAAATCGCATACAATTTCGTGCAGATTTTCCTCACTACCGTCACTTTGTGAAAATAAGAACGAAATAAGCGAGTTTGTAAATAGCTCTGGACCGCTTGACCCCAAAATATCCACAGATCTGAGACACGATGGATACTTCCCACCTGTGCATTTTAGAATAATCACTGCAAAAGTGATGGAGGTGCTTCATGAATACCTTTTGTTTGCCTCTTGAGAAGAATATTTCCACCTCTGTATCAGATAAATGTACTGTTGGTGCATAAATGAATACTGATTACATAACTTTCATGAGCACGATCCGAGTATTCGTCTCAATGGTTTTACAATTTGGGTACAAATGACCTTAATCTGCCCATGCAAAAATCCTAATTACGAACTCGCTTATTACTGGTTACGTGCTCATGAAAGTTATGTAATCATTATTCATTTATGCACAAGCAGTACACTCCATGATACACAGGTGAAAGTATTCTTTGAAAAAAGGAAACAAAGGCTGTTTATGTAAGCACCTCCATTGCTTTAGGAGTGATTATTTCAAAATGTACATAGTGGGACCTCTTCATGTTTTGAAGATCTGTGGATATTCAGGGTCTTTCTGCAAACTGGTTGCTGAGAACCAGAAGGCTGCAAACTCATGTTCCAATGCCCTTCTGACTCTCCACGGTTAATACCAAAAACTAATCTATGGGGGCAGATCTTTTGCAGTTGCTGTACCAATTCTTTGGAACAATCTTCCCAATTTCATACGACAGGCACCCACTTCTGCAACGTTCAATTCTTTATTAAAAATGCACCTCTTTGGCCTTAATTAATTAGCTTAAACTATTCTTACTTACGTTCTTGTTTTGACCATGTTAGCTATCTCTTTTTTAATGTTATTTACTATATTAAGTTAGTCATTTTAGTAGTTATAAGATTCGTATATTTCTCTGTGTTGATTCCTTTTATGTGATTATATTTCTAGTCATTATGCTTGTACAGCGCATAGGCCCGTCTTCACTATCTCAAGATTGCCAAATATCCAGCTATTTGAACTATCCCGATCGCAAACTATCAAGCTAATTTTCGTCTTCATTAGACCAAAGTACTGTAGCAAATTAGCTGGATAGTTGGTCGGGATAATATCCCAAGATATCCCAACTAGCGGGATAGTTTGCGACCGTCTTCATTAGACCGAAGTACGGAGTAGAAAATATCCCGATCCCATCATGCACAACGATTTCCGGCGCACATGCGATCTATACCGCTCAGCGCGCTAGTACAACTAGTGAACACAGAAAAAAAAAAGGAAATCGTTGTGCATGATGGGATCGGGATATTTGACTCCGTACTTCTGTCTAATGAAGACGGTCGCAAACTATCCCGCTAGTTGGGAAATAGTGGGATATTTTGCAAACTAGACCGAGATATCTTAAGGTATTATCCCGACCAACTATCCACCTAATGTGCTACTTCGGTCTAATGAAGACGCAAATTAGCTTGATAGTTTGCGATCGGGATAGTTCAAATAGCTGGATATTTGGCAATCTCGAGATAGTGAAGACACGCCTATAGAGAAACTTATGTTTATTATGCGCTTTATGAATATTGTATTATTATTATCATTATATATCATGTTGAAAAGTGACACCTACATTATACACAATGTAAGCACATCATAAGGAGGCTATACAATGTGGGGAGGAGACATAACTACGCTACTTATATGAGAAACAAGGAAATATTTGTGTAATTGCGTAGCTGGCCTTTACAGTTATTGATACTATTGAAACCACAACAAACCCTCATTATACCATGTATTGATAGCCAGTAGGGCAGTAAACCATGTACTGTGACACGCATGGATTAAACACCCTTCTGGCTCTCCACATATAATATGTAGGGCGGGGTTAAACAATTGGCATCACTTGCATTGTAATGTACATCTCTCAGGCAGGCTATATGAGCAATCACTTTTGAAAGCAAGCGATTAGGAGGAAAAAAACACAACTCCTCCCTTCTTCGTACCTACTTTCCTTACATGTCCATTCAAGTCTTCATTTGTCTGTTGAGTGCCACAAGGGCTTTCATTCATATTCTTTTACACAGAGTTGACGCCCCTCTGACACTCAGCAGAAGACAATGAAAATTAATGTTGTGTTCCGTCATAAACTGTATTTCCTTGGGAGTATAGTTCACAGACCCTTTCAGTGTAGGCAGATACCCAGATACTGAAAGGTCATTCATAAGTCAAAACTCTCTCTCTAAAGAAACATGAGTGCTACATGGCATTATAATGAGTGTTTTAGTGCTTACAGTGAACTTTTAAAAAAAATGACATGGAGTGATAATATCAGTTTGAAATGCATTGTTGCTACATACTGTAGGACAAACTTTATGGTGGCCGTACCTAACAACAAATGATGTATGCAATTTGCATTCAGACTTTTGAAATGTAATTATCTATAACAGGTGAATGAAATAATTGGTAACAAGACACTTCACCAAGACGTATGCATCGACTGTGATAACTTTACAAAAATGGAGTATTCCAAAAATCGAGTATTGGTTTGAATGGTCTTTTCAATTGATATGGTTCTGACTTTTATGCTCTTATTTACACAATTTATTTGTTGTTAAACCTGCCATTTAACCTGTTGGTCAGAGTTTTATTTCGGTGTGACACACGTTTCCCATAACCTTGATCAGCCTGATACATCTTAGGCCTTGTATTCAATGACTTAATTTGAGGTTACTGTATACCTACAATTGGCCTATACAGGTGTTCCCCCTCCCTTCATCTCCTTGCAAGGGGCTATTGAACACCTGTTGGGTCCTAGGTCTCGTATTCGCACTGTAAAATTTGATGAATAACCTTGCGACCTGGCAGAGGTTATTCGTAAGTAATCAGCTGTCTGATTATGCGATGAGTTTGTGGATTTTCAGTTCCCTAATTGTGCATACGTTTATGTTACAATTAATTAGCATGCTTACGTTATGCTAGTCTGTACAGGTGTATGCGATGGTGTACGGGACATATGAGTGATCGAGTCGACCCAATTAGATTAAGATGGGGGTTTCAAGGGTGTTGCGTATGTAGGGAGAAACTATATATAGAACTCTGGATGAGTAATCAAACAAGCGATTTTTAGACAGAGAGAAGGTGAGAGAGAGAGAGAGAAAGAGTGAGAGAGCGAGTGAGCGAGAGAGAGGAAAGAGAGAGCTAGGTACATGTACATGTATGGGAAGGAGGGAGGGAGAGAAAAAATAAGTAGGTAAACTGGTAAAGCCTTAAAAGGTGAACAATAATTTGTGAACACTCCTATCGTTTATTCCTATGTGGAAAAGAATATGAAAGACGCAGTTTTACCTGAAAAGTATATTACCGGTAACTCATGCCATGCTTTGTTTGCAAAATATGACTGAAATTTTTTTGACTGATTTTGGACGCATGTGTTTGTGTAGTCCAGTATACTACACAAATATATTTTCAGTGCTTTTCATATTCTGAATTTTAGTTCAGTAATATTGATGTACAAGAAATACATATTTGATGATTCCAAAATCTCACAATGCACAATATTCATATTAGTTATATAATCAATCATTTACATTTTTTTCACAAAGTAAACACATGACTTGAATGTACTAAATTTCGTCTTTAGTAATTCACCTTTAAAATGATGGGACACAAAATTATTCCAAAATGTCTTTGGACAGCAAGACAATAAAATCAATCACCGAGGGAAATATTCATATTTCTCACAAAAAAAAGCTGAAATTTGATAGTTTAATCATGATGGGAAGTTTCAATGCATCGTTGAGTTGAGTGATGCCTTGGGTGGGAATATAATATATCAATGAAGTGTCACCCTTTTATGAATAGACCGGAACAAACTGATGTAATAAAATCACTGGGAAGTTTGTCTTTGGGGCATTTATGACCTATTCTCAATGATATTACCATGTGGCAGAGTATGAAATTAATCTTTCTCATCCTCCCTCATGAGCAACCCAGTATATCCTTGTGTAATTGTGTTAATCTGCATTTAGTTTGAGCTCACAGGTAGTTTGTTTTAAATTTCATAGAAAATAAATTCTCTGATTTTGCCTACAGTAGAGATGGTTTCATTTGTTTATAATTTGACTTGGTTTTTATCTATGTATGTCCTCCCATGTGATTACTCAGAAGTCATTTCCACCAAGGACTCTCTCTCTCCCTACTCCTCCTCTTTTTTCTTCTTCTTCTTCTTCTTCTTCTTCTTCTTCTTCCAATCTGCTGAGAATGAGAAGGTTGCTTACTCTGTCTCTAAGATAAAGGACATGAATACAACATGACTTCTTCTTCAACCATTTATATTTACATTTCCTCTGCATATTTAGCATCCCTTGTGAGATGAAATACCAGAAAACCGCATATTCACTGTGTACTTACCATCTATTATATCTCTGTTGAATTATTTTACAGTCATCCAAACCCAAGACCGGCATCTTCTGTTTCTTGATTGAGGATGTGAGGGAGACGACAGCGTTAGAACTTCCCGAGAGAGAACACACGATAGTTCTGAAGGTGAGAAAACTTTTCTTGCTTTTTTTCACCCTTCTTTTCTTTCAAGGGGATCTATTTGCTCACAATACTTTTGTTTTCTATGTTTAGAGTTTCATGCTGATATTTGTTATTGAAAATAGCAGCTTTAAATGTAAAACATTACTTCTTATCATGTTTTAGTGGTCCATTGATAAAATGTGTGTTACATTTGCTTCAGAGAAAATTGAATAATCCTGTTCAACACATATAGATTATAACTTTAAAGACTTACATGTATAATCCAATACTGTGTAATTTTATGACAACATTGACAAAACACAGCAAGAAAAGAAATAATGAGGATATCCTTTCTATCTTAAATACACATTCCAAAACACAGAGATATTGCAATTCTTAATTCCAATTCTTAATTCCAAACTTGCACTCTAAATTAAGGTAAGAACAACTATTGAATAGAAGACTTGACATCCTCCCTAAATGGCGGGCATGGATGTGAAGTAAGACAGGGTCTGCAGGTGTATTCATTTGCATGGAGCTTCATAAGCACCACCTTATGCAAGCAAGCTCCGGTAATTGAACAATAGCATGATGGCATCATCGGGGCATGGGGGTATGTATCCAGAGTGATGGAATGACCATGATGCTGTAGTGGGGCGAACGGTGGATGTTCTGCTGTAGACGAGGGAAGTTTTAATTAGAAATGGGGAGAGAAAGGAAAGGAAAGAAAGAAAGGAAAGAAAGACACACAGTAGAGGGGAGGGGGGGGTAGATAAAGAGATAGAGAGAGAGAGAAAGTATAAAGAGCAGAGTTCACAGAGAGAAGGGGGAAGAGATGATAGAAGATAGAGAAATGAAGAGAGGAACAAGGCATTCTTAAATTTTTCTTGAGGGGGGGGGGAGGATAATAGAAAGAGAGGATAGTTACAGGGAGAAAGAGAGGGAGAAAGGAAGAGAGAGAGAGAGAAAGAAAGAGAAGACATAGAGAGATATAGATACAGAGACAGAAAGGTAGAAATGAAGGGAAAAAATAAGATGAAGATAAGGCTAGGACTAATCAATGAAGGATATCACCATTTGTTTTACTTTATAAAGAAAAGTAAAGACATAGAAGTTGTGATCATATATGAAGACAAACTGACAAAATTGAAAATAAAGACATAGGTCGAAAGAGGTGTAGTAATTGTGACATGGACAATGAATGAGGCAAAGATTGGTTTCGGCTGGGGGTGATTTAAGGGGATAGTAAGGGTGGATGAATATTTTTGTTGAATATAGAAATAAAGCAAAAACAGTATGATGTATTTCAAAAATTAAAAAAAAAAGTTGATTTTAACACATATCTGTCAAATCTAGGAAACTAACTTCACATCAAATGTAGATATGACTAAGTTTGATGACATCTTTTCATCTCTATTTATAAAATGTGTATGTCAGTTTAAAGTGATTTACCATGTAATTCTTGCTTTCTAAAACGAAGAAATTATTAGGCCTTTTCCAATCTTGACTACTCCCCTCCCCCAAATATCAATGGGATGTGAGATACATTTTCCTTTTCTTTTAATGACGAAGACTGGCATCATG
>JAVYIG010005249.1:0-141149 GCA_035222895.1 Strongylocentrotus droebachiensis
TTTTGAAGCGCGATTTTTGTTTAGGGCTTCAATATTACACCATATCACAGACACTGGTAACATGCATGACCATGTATCTCAGATTTAACATTGTTAAACGATCCCTTTAAATAATATAAACCTATGAAAGCAGCATTTACTTAAAAGATATTAGATCATGGGCTATGATACAGTTTTACAAATACAAAAAGTTTCAGATCAAGGCATTGCTTTCATGCAAAGGTATATACGTTTAGATTAATGATAATAATAATAATGATAATAATAACAACAATGATGATGATAACAATAAAACCTTCTTGTAAAGTGCCATATCCATTTAACAAAATGTTCAAGGCGATGAGAATATACAACAATGTCAGGGATCTGGTATTAATTGAATAATATAAATCTATTGACTTCTTAACCACTTTCATTTCAAAAGAAACATTTAACCGGAGAATAATTATCATTTGTTTAGAATTTAATTTCAAACGAAAACATCGCTCAGAAGTTCTTGTCTGTATTAGTTATATAATAAATTTGTTTCAAATATAACTATTCAAAGTGAGGCTTTGTTAAATATATATAGAAACATAAAATATTAGGGATATGGAGATTATAAAGTTCATTTCATGAAACTTGGAATCCTGGAAATAAACAATGTATTAATTCAAAAAGGTTAAGTATAGTTCATAAATCCAAACCTCACACGGACGATAGTAAAGCAAAAGTCTTTGTATAAATTGAAGACCGGTTTCGAACATGAATAAAGACTGAAATGAGCGAATGCGAAAACGAAAATACTTTTAAGACGATGACAAGGTATGACGCAAGAAAACTTGTCGATCCAACGAAGATGATGATACTTTCGCTCCGGCTATAGATCTCTGGGCAACGGTGACCTCCCTCTGCAATGCTTCTACTTTTTAATAAAAGCTTAAATGTTTTAAACTGTGACAGATATATGTGTATAAATTTAAGGAAACAAAATTAATACCAAGTATGAATCTAAGAACAAATATCACCAAACTACGACTGAGCGCACACAACTTACCCATAGAAACGGGAAGATATATGAGCTAGACCAGAAAAAAAAAAAACCCAAATCTACGATTCTGTGAAGACTGCAATGTGAATCTTGTAGGGGATGAATTCCATATAATTATGAAATGTGACAAGTTTATAGATTTACGAGTATATTTTATTGAAAAAAATTAGTAATTTGGAAGAAAATATTAGTAATTTGGAAAGTTTAGAAAATTTCATATTTGTAATGAGATGAGACAATAAAGATGTAATAAATATTTTCTTTTCATTCACCAAAAACATAATTTCAGTGAGGAGTAACTTGTAGATACTATGTAATAACAACGTAACACTTTACAATCTTATGTTTTGTGTTTAATTTTTATAGTATTTTATGTATAGTATTATTACGTCATTTATTTTAAGTATTCCATGTACCTCATTTATCTATTTTGTATAGCATGAATCATAATTTATTTAGAAAATTGCTCTACTAGGTTTCATATATCTAAATTCTTCGGATGTATTATGGTGCATTATATTATTTACTTTATGCATTATAATATGTCATGTTATTACAAAAAGAAAAAATAGTGTTTTTGCTGGATATAATTTTCCTCCAGTTTTGCCACATACACTGCATTGTGAAATTATTTATATAATATGTATGTTTACAAACAGAATATTGATTTGTTACCTATTTTGTATGGCATGAGTTATAATTTATTTAGAAAATTGCTGTATTAATATGTATATATCTAGATCTCCGGATGTATTATGGTACATTATATTGTTTACTTTATGCATTATATGTCATGTTGTTACAAAAAGAAAAAAGAGTGTTTCTGCTGGAAATAATTTCCCTTCAGTTTTGTTTCATACACTGCATTGTAAATTGATTTATATGATATATATGTTTACAAAAAGAATATCGTTTTTGTTACATTTCATTGTAAATTACTTGATATGATACATATGTTTTAAAAATGTTTAAAATTCTATAGTCAACTTGTCATTATTTTTGCGTCGCGGCCGGGCTAGGAATTTTTCGTTTTTCAATTGATCTGCATTTTAGAGCATATTTGACCAAATTCGGAGACAATTATATATATATGATTTCTACAATAATCTTGCCTGTTAGGGTACTCTGTGATAGAATTTGGATTTTTGAATGACAATTGTTATATTGTTTCGTGAATTCAATGCACAAAATTGAATTACTGATAATAAAACACATTAAATCTGGTCCAAGTACTGTCGATCCACGAAAAAAGAATGGCATCTCGTTAGTCAACTTCAGTTTATTTTGTCAGTAGTTTCTTTTTGTTTTCGGTAAACTTACTATGATAGCATTTGGACTTCGAATTGTATTCTGTTATTTTTTTGGTAATTAAAAACGCCATTCATTGGATTGACCGATTTAATAAGGTGCACGAGCAGTTGAAAACATTGTATGCGTTAATTTAGCAAATTTATCAGCAATCCTAAAATGTAGCAGATAAATAAAATTCGATAACCCAAACAACAGTTCAGAGCGCTGTTGAGAGACAATCAAAAGTATTGCTCCCTCTGCTCAAAAGTAGACTTTTAAAGATAGCAAATGGGTGGCATCACATGAGTCAATGACATTTTTGTTTCGTTATTAATGTTTACTTTTGACGTAAGGGAATTATGATACCATTTGGACTTTGAATAATACTCTACTATATTGTTTTGTGAATACAACACGCCATTTTCGATTTACTGATAATATGAGATAAACTATTTAACCTCGTCCAAATGTAAATTTGAACGTAACAAGAATACGAATCCTCCCTTACTAACCGATATATGACTGATTGCATGACTTTCACATGTTTTTGAATTGGCTGAGCAAATATTTATTTAAACGCCAGAAGTAATATACTATCAGTGGTTCTAATCGTCCCTCCATTCTAACCGCATTAACAAAATAATTTGTTTTGCACTTGTCTGTATTAAAGTCATCTTTTTATGTCGGATATTTGCCAAGCTAGATAATTGCGCTTTTTTGTAATTGAACTGCATTCTTGAGCTTCTTATTCTCATATTTTTTTTATTTTCTCTTATAGGGATAGGTAGCGTTTATTATTTAGATAATTTTGAATTCTCTCAATTACCAAGAGATAACCTCTTTAAACATTCGTTTTGTCCGGGAAGCGGAGTTTCCCTTGAGTACTGAGCAGATCCCTTAATTTCGGACTAAAGGCCACATTGCCTCTTTATAGCTCTGGTATGCACAGAATGGATTCGAGTCCATGATGTATCAATCATCCATTTATCATCGTTTGATTTTAAAAGTAAGAATACATAGCGCGATAGGGTTTGAGGCCTTTTAAGAAGACTTACCATCTTTCGATAAATTGGAGCACTTCATGGGGACTAATATAATTGTACATGTCTTCACTCAGTGTTGAAGGATATTATATGATATTTAATAAGCTAACTGTACAGGAGGATAGGTTGCATTTGGGATGAATATTGACTGCAAAGAAAACTAGACCTGCAATCGTGGCACAACGATATGCGTACAATGACGGGCGATGTGGCACTAACGGTCTTCTATACTAACATAATCATAAACAGTATAATATGGTGTCTAAAATGCGATTAACTCACAATTTTGCGTGTGAACATATACCATACTTGGTATCATTTGAAAGAGCTCTTCATTGCGGTCAGTTTTACACCATTGTCATCTGCGCGCGACCTACTGCACGCATTCAACGCGCTATTACGTAATGCATAGTAAATTCATCATTTTTGGCGATAGCTTTGCAAAGAGGGCATTCAAATGTACTAAACTTGGCAGACAGTTGTCACGTATATGGATACAAGTGTCTGTCAAGTTTCATTGATGTAGGTATAAAGATCGCCATTTTAAAGCAAGTTGAAGTTATTTCGGAATTTTCTTGAAAATGGCGAATTTGGAGGGCAATTTTCTCAAATTTGGTCAGGGGAAGGGAATATAATTTTGTATATGGCTGGAAAGGGCATATCTTCAATCAAGTATCTAAATCCAAAAAAAGGGTACGGGTCTGCCAAGCCATAATGGAGATACGGCCACAGAAAGAAAGCCAATTCCCAGAACTTTAGAGTGCGCTATTTATGTTTTGCAAAGCCTTTTGAGCGTGAAATTTGGCATGGCTATGTGAATTTATGAGACCAAAATACTGTGATATTTAAAAACAAAACTGAAGTTATATGAGAAAGTTATGGCAGTTTTAGATTTTTAGGGGTCAATTTTTCAAGAATTTGAAAGATTTTTGACGGAGTCGGTTTCGGATTTGAATTTTGAGTACGAAGATGGCATTTTGAAGGTCAGATTATACATCGCTGATAAAAGAACATCTCTTAAACTATCTAACGGAATTTGTTTGAAGTTTGTAGGATCTAGGATAGTGGAGATAGGAAGGAATAAAGAAAGGCCTTAAAATGGACCAGAAACGGACAAAATGGCGACTGGATGGTTATGCATGAGTGATTTTGAGAATCAAGGAATGTAGTGACCTTGATGAGATGTTAGAGACTATGAAACGGACATGAGGAAAGGGCATAATTAGTGATAACCAGGACTACGTGCAAAACGAATGCGATTTCTTGACGAGGAAAACAAGAAGAAGAATATTAATGGGTAAGAACGTGAATGAAAACAAGGCAATGACGATATTCGTCATTGCAATGAGAAGACAGTTAGGCAATTCATACTCTAAAATACCTTAACCTGTAATCATGAAATCAATCATTTATAGGCTAATTTTCGATAGGGCACATAACTTACTACTTTAAATTCCGGTAATTTTTGCAATACAAAAAGTATGTATATACCTTTTGAGTGGGAGGGACACAAATATGAAATGATCATCTCGTTTGTATAAGAATAAAACAAATATAAAATATTACAGTAACAAAACCGATTACCTCTATTTATTTATTGAAATACATAGCATGTGAGTGTGGAAATTATCATAAAACTATTCATCACATTAAACAAAAATATAAAGAGGTGTGGCATACGTATACGTGACCAAAAGTTTTTTTCCAATCTCATGCTACTTCACAAATAATGGTATTTTATACACACTGTCGCTCTATAGTTGGAATATTTTTTTTTACCCCAATTTATGTAATTATTTTACAATGACAATGATTTATTCCCAATAGATCTAGATAATAGTATACGTTCTCAGATTTTATTGAATAATAATTTGCCAGTGTTTATTTTGCTAGACTGCTAAATCATGTGTATACTACTTTGCTTATCAACTAGGAGACCTACGCCCTTAAGTTATAAATGACAGTAATGAGGATCAATGCCCCCACAAAAGGGCACTAATATAGCACATCGACACGGTTTTGATCCTGGGGCTTCACAGTTATGAGGCCATTGCTTGGCCACTGAACCGTGACTTTACGCAGCGGGGGCTAGGGTAGGGGGCAGTTCCCACAAATTAAAAAAATGAAAGAAAAGAAATATTTACCCCGGTTCCCAACAGAAAAAATCCTCTGTACGACCATGTGTTATTGGTCAAGGCATGGGCACACAGAATTTTTTGTTATATATAAAAAAATCCAAGCTTATTTAGAAAAGGGGAAATTATGAAACAATTGTTACTGTGTGTGTTATGTGTGCTGTGTGTGTGTCTAACTGACTTTGTTCCTCACTCAGTAACTTGGCGCAAGTGAGATCTGGCAGTCTTGTAAAGATTGTCTCATGTTCAGTCATGCACGCAGAGATTTAAATAAAAATTGTACATAAATGTACTAGGAGGATATCTCTATCAAAACATATCATGAAACCCATGATTAAATATTCACACTTAAAACAATACAATTTTAAAAAGTGGGACATATTTTTAAGTCACTTTGTATATCAATCTTTAGAGCATGAATGACGCAATTTAAAAATATGTACTAGTAATTATTTTATATTGCTGATGAAAAAATCACATTTTAAATAGGTCTTTTCTCATTTTACAAAATAATAGTCCTCAAGTTATGAATAAAAATGTAATTTTTTAAAGACATTTGAAATGCATTTATTTAATTCCTATGCATAAGAATTTAATATGGTAGAAAGATTTGATTTTATTTGAAAAGGTATACAAATACCTCCAACTGTTGTACATAGCTAAAAAGGCACAAGCGTTTGAACATTTTCCGTGGGTTCAGAAATAGGCCTATATCTACAATTCTAAAATGAAGCAAAATTTGATTTGCCGCCTCTAGGCAAGTAGACTTTTTAAAATTGTAATAGGTGGCATCGCGTGAGTATATTTGTTATTTTATTTCGTTTATAATGTTTGCTGTTAGTTTACTCTTTGATACCAATTGGACTTCGAATAACACTTTATCATTTTTTTTTTTAATTCAATACGTCAAATTGGATTTACTGATAATATGAACTATTGAGCCTGGTCTTAAAGAGAAGGTTGAGTTATGGGAATTGGTGAAATATAAATTGTGAGCGTTATCATTGTAATTATGGAAGTGTGGAAGAACATCAGAGAAACAATGTTCAAATACGGCATGTAACATCATACGAATCGGGACGGATTTTTATGCCACATGTTCGTGTAGTCCCATATACATGTTTTTGTGTATAAGTGCTTGTAACTTTCCAAAACTGGGCCAAATTTATTATTACTTTGAAAATTAAAAAACCTTTCAGTACACACCAATACTGCTTGCTAGATGATCAACCTTTTCTGATCGATTCCACAACGTTTCTTTCACAATGCAATCGCATGCACAGTGAACAGAACTCAACTTTATCTTTAATACTATCGATCCACCAAAAAGGAGGCATCGTGCAAGTCGTTTACAATATATTTCGTTGATGATGTTTGCTTTAGACGTTAACTGATTATGATACAATTTGGACTTTGAATGATGATATTTTATATTGTTTTGTTGAGTTCACTACGACATTTTGCTTTATTGATAATATGAGATAAAAGATAACAGTTTTGGCCGAGTAGTGTCAATCCACCAAATAGGTGGTATCGCGTGAGTCAATTACATTTCATTTCGTTCAAAAATGTTTGCTGTTAGGGTATCATATGATAACATATGGACTTTGAATGATACTTTATCATATTGTTTTGTGAATTCAATATGCCATTTTTAATTTAATGATAAAATGAGATAAAAGATTTAAACAAGTCCAGATGTGTATGTGTACGTGACAAGACTATCAATCTTCCCTTAGTAACCGGTATATGACCCATTCCATGACTTTCACATGTTTTTGAGGTGGCTGAGCCAGGATTTTTGTTTTTAAAGATCTAGAAGCAATAAAACACCTGTGCGATTAGTCGTCTCTCCATCCTAACTACCTAAACGAATGTCAAGACTTTGCAGTTTGCTGTGTTATCGCATTCGAAAGTCTCCACAGGGCAATTATTTATCTTTTTTTGTTCCTTTTTTGTAAGTTTTCGGGTAGCGGCCAAGCTAGAGAATTTTACATTTTTGTTATTGAACTGCATTCACCAGCTTCTTACTCACCTGTTTGCTCTTTAATCTTATGGGGATAGGTAGCGTTTATTGTTTAGATAACTCGGACTTTTCACAATTGTCAACAAACAACCTTTTAGGAAGCAATGTTTCCCTTGAGTAACAGACCCCTAAATTTCGGACTTAAAAGGCTAAGTCCAATACAAACATTATTTGCTTTCACTAGATGCAGAAAAACAGACCCAAACAAGCTTGGGTCTAATTAATAAGGAAGTTATGATTTTTTTTTAAAAGTATGAACAACTTTGGAACTTAGAAAATCACTACACAAATTGACAATTTGGTTGGCAGTTTGTGGAGTCATTGCCTTACTATTCATCAATTGATTTATATATTTTAGTTCCATTAATTTCCCTTTTTATCCCCTAAATCTTGATTTTCCCATGTCTTTGCCCAGGTTATATGATTTGTATCATAACGCGAGCAGGACATTTCACAAAATCTTGTATGAACCCTGAAAATTTGATACTATTTCCAAAAAAAATGTTTATTCATAATTAATGATTTGTATACAAATAGTTTATCAAATTCACATTTTCCAGGATTTAACTGAAAATATCTACTCTTTAAAAGGGCATCCACACAAAAACATATTACTATCAATATAAATTTGATGCTGATGTGAGGCAATACAATGTTTAGGCGGAAAATTGGAATGATTTATTATAAATATAAAGAAAACAATTAATGGATAGTGAGGCAATGACGTCACAGACTCATGAGTGAGTTGCCAAACTTTTGCTCAAACTTGTTTGTCTGATTTGTCTGCTTCTATTGGAATAAAGTTATTTTAGAGTGGAATTGCCCTTTTAGGCCATACTTCTCCTCTTTAGCTCTGGTATACACACGGTAGAATTCAGCCAATGTAGCTTACATTATCAATTTATCATCTGTTGATATCAAAGTAAAAAAATATGTAACGCAAGGGATAACCAAGATCGTTTGAGAACACCTTCTATCCTGTTATAGTAAACGCACTCTAGGGCTGAGATGTCGATTGCTCTAGCCTTCAATTATGTGTGTTGCTACGGCAGACAGCCAGTGAAAACAAATTCGTTTAATCAGATGTATATAGGTGCAAGCAAAAAGGGAAGCAATATGTTTTTTTTTAATTATATAATGAACATTAAATTGAACCAATGATTCGTTAAAAAAGACCTTGAAGCAGCTAATATTAAAAGCCTATAAATATAGAGGTATATTTTGACATTTCTTTTATTACCCCCACATTCTTTCCGTTGCTTTGTTGCGTATTTTTTCTTTAGCGTGGAAGGATTTGGTAAAGGGCAGCATTCCTGTATATTCCCTACACCCCCCCCCCCTCCCCACCCCTTACACTGGTGATGCCTAGGCATTTTCTGGCTTTCGATTGTTTTTATTGTTTTATTCTTTATATACATTTATTCATGTACTGATTTTCATAACTTTTGAGCGGGAGGGGCTATTTTGCCAAGAATTCGTCAAAATGTGTACATTTTCAACACAAATACAAATTCATCATCTCGCTTGCATAGAACAAAGTATATAGATAAAAACAAACTTAAAGGGATAGTTAAGTTCTATTTTCAGAACGCAAATGCCTTCAAATTGCATGGTTATTGCTCTTATTCTTATCTATGACATTATAGTGCCCTTTTAGAACCTAAAATTGTTATGGAGGTAATTTTAGACCCCAAAATGTGTGAAATTTAGCCAATACGACCATACCAATTCAGCTTCTTTTTAATTAAAAAAACACGATGACCGTTAATTAATTATTTAATTAAAAATAACAATACATGAGCCGGCTAATTGTGGGTAATATAAGCAACACAAAAATGCCAACAAAAAAGCCAACATCGGCATTGGCTGAAATACGACGTGAAACGCGTATTTGCTTTTTCCAACGTTTTTTTCAATTTTTTTCAAAATATCTTATATTTATGGTGTTACACAAGTATTATAAATCGTTATATTTCAGCCTTCTCTGAACCGATTTTGATCAAACAAAGATGATTTTGTCATTTAAATAATATGTTCTTTCAAATTAGACACTCAGTTATTTATTATCTCACCAAAAAACAAATATTTTGTGTAGCGCCCTCTGCAACAGAACTCAACTATCCCTTTAACATTGAAAAAGAACCTGTAATAATAACCTCCTTTGAAATCTGTATACATGACCAATAGACTAGCTATTTATCATTTACATGCTACTTTACAAATAATTGTGTTTGATATTATGTATATATTATATACCATGTGAGTCCAAAAAAAAGTTAACACCTAGAAAATAGCTAATTATTTCATAAATCATCTATGAACAGTAAATAATTACATCTTAAAAAAGAGTGTTTTATCCCGAATCATTTAGTATTATTTTTGTTTGATATGTGTTCACGCTTGGATGAGCAGGAGGCATTGTTTGCGAGAGTCCAAAAATCGACTTGCACCAAAGTTGCGTATGTGATGTTTGAATAAAACAATTGGGATTTGGGTATTAATTCGGTCATTGCAGATCCAAATAACATCCCTAACAAAATTAATCATGTCACACATTAAAATATCTAATATCAAATACCAAGGAACATTTGTGCGCGTGTGTGTGTTTGTGTTTGTGACTTTGCTTCTGCATAATGCATATGCAATGCATTTCATTTGATGCATTCAATTCATTCTCTGACTTTAATCCCAACATATCACATATACTGTAGGCATCACTTTGGCGCAAGTCGATTTTTGCACTCTCGCAATCAATGCCTCATGTTCATTCACACAATTGATTTGGGATAAAACGCCCTTTCATAAGATGTATCATAATTTACTGTTTATAGATGATTTTAATTTTTGTAAAGCTAATTTGTAGGTGTGAACCTTTTTTTGACCTACACGGTATTTATATATATATATATGTATACAAACTTTCATTTTTTCAAAAGTCTTTCCTCGCTTTATGGAATGTGGTCAACAAATTATGAATACAAAATGTAATGTATTAAATATATTTAAAATACCGTATCCGGACACCTACCCCCTGGGCAACTACACCCCCCCCCCCCTCCTGATAACCATCCCCAGGATAACCTCCCCCTAGGACAACCACCCTCTAGGAAAACTCCCCCCGGACAACTACCCCCTAAAACAACCACCCTCTAGGACAACTTCCCCCAGACAACCCCCCCCCCCCCTCACACACACACAACTACCCCCTAGGGCGACCGTCCTCCTTGACATCTACCACCTATGGTAACTATACCACCCAACTAACCCCGGACAATAACCACTTAGGGTAATTATCAATCGGGGGTAGTTATTTTGGGGGTAGTTGTCCGGGGATAGTTGTCCTTGAGGGTGGTTGTCCCAGAAGGTAGTTGTATGGGAGGTAGTTGTCCGGAGGGTAGTTGTCCTAGGGCTGGTTGTCCTAGGGGGTAATTAGTTGGGGGATAATCATCCTAGAAGGTAATTGTCCCGGGGATGATTGTCATAAATGGTGGTGCTTTTCCAGGGGGTAGGGGTCCTGGAACCTCAGAATACATATTCATTTTAATTTTTATTATTAAGAATTTTATCAAAAAAGGTATAAAATGCACAAGCGTTGAAAACTTTAAAAACATTCAGTGAGGTCAGCAAATATATCAGCAATCCTAAAAATGTAGCAGATAATTAGAAATCGTTAGGCAAACAATCCTTAAACCTGTATTCACAGGCTCCCAATACGCAATGAGACAATCGCGTCAGTCGATTACATCTCATTTCGTTAATAATCTTTGGCGTTAACCAATTATGATACTATCAGTACCTTGAATGATACTTTATCATTTCGTTTTTTAAATTCAATAAGCCAAATTTGATATACTGATAATATGAGATAACAGATTTAACCTCCTCCTAATGGGTACGTGCACGTGATAAGACTTCAACCTTGCCTTAGTAACCAATACACAATCGATCCCATGACTTTTACATGTTTTTGAGGCAGCTGAGCCATGATTTTCATTATCAAGAGCCAGAAGTAAGACCCCGTTCTCACTCAATTCCTAGACCGATCCACTGTATGATCGCTCCAGAGGTACGCTTCGCGTATGCTCACACTCGAGAGCTACACCGCTCTTGTTACTATAGTAAAGCGCGAACGAGCTAGACCGCTCGCGCATATTTTTTTTACACAAATGTTTAGCCACTTCAGTCAAATATACTGTACAAACGACTAAAGACAGAATCTAGCATTACCCTTAGCAGTTCTATTGGATTATTGCTGGAGCTGTACATGTGCATACTCGTTATTTGTTTCGGGTTAAATCTATCCTCTCTTCTCTTTCATTATGTATTTCTGTGTTCTCCTTCAATCTATCCCTTTTCTCCTTCGTTATACATGTATACATTTCTTGTTTTTCTAACCTCTTCTCATTTGTTTTATTTATTTCTTTGTTTCTCCTTCAATCTAATTATAACCTTTTCTCCTTCGTCATCTATTTCTTTGTTTTAATCTGATAGATTCCCTTTCTCCTTCTTTATGTATATTTCCCTGTTTTTACTTATCAGGTGGGCTGTATAACGTACAGACCACCTTATAATTTCGTTAGAATTGCCTTTATTTATTTATTTATTAGGTGGGCTGTATCTAATACAGACCACCTTATAATTTTGTTAAAATTGCCTTTATTATTATTATTATTTATTAGGTGGGCTGTATCTAATACAGACCACCTTATAATTTTGTTAAAATTGCCTTTATTATTATTATTTATCAGGTGGGCTGTATCTAATACAGACCACCTTATATTTTTGTTAAAATCGCCTTTATTTATTATTTATTTATTTATTTATTAGGTGGGCTGTATCTAATACAGACCACCTTATAATTTTGTTAAAATTGCCTTTATTATTATTATTCTTTATTATCAGGTAGGCTGTATATCGTACAGACCACCTTATAATTTCGTTAGAATTGCCTTTATTTATCAGGTGGGCTGTATCTAATACAGACCACCTTATATTTTTGTTAAAATTGCCTTTATTTATTTTTATTTATCAGGTGGGCTGTATCTAATACAGACCACCTTATATTTTTGTTAAAATCGCCTTTATTTATTTCTTTATTATTTATTTTTCTTAATTCTTACCACTTTTTTGTTAGCAAGATAACTTGAAAATGGCTTAATCAAATAAATTGAAATTTGGCACACATATGTATGGGCATATGGACAAAGCACGGTAAGGTTTTCAACCTTGACCTTGACTGATGACATCATCTAGGCGCCATTTTGTGAAATTTTCTGAAAATTTACTCATGATCATATCTTCATAACCAAAAGGTATTTCTCATTCATATTTATTGTGATTAAGGTCAATATCAGTCTGGTTAATTTCAGGTCAAAAAACGCGCACGTGCGCGTACGTCCGCGCGCAAAAATGTTAAATGCTCAAAATCGTCTCAAATTTATTTTGCATACGTTTCAGGTCATTTTAAGCATTTTATAAAAAATCGCGCGTACGAGCATGCGCGCGCGTTTTCGCGCGTAACACCATTACAAAACATAGAATCGCCATTTTTTTTTCCTTTCATGATATTTCTCATATTTTTCAAGGAATTTGATACCATTTTTATCTCTTTATGACCATTAATAAAAAGATGAGCGTCAATTCAAGATAAATATCCGTGCGCGCGAGCTCTTTTAATACATAGCATATATGGGCAAAAACATGCCTATACAAAATCCATTGTAGCTCTTTGGAATGAACCGTAACCTTCAATTTTTTTTCATATTTAGATAGAGTATGAGTCGGAAATATGATTCCATGTCTCATTTGGCCATTAAGTGTATCGTGACATCATCACAATGGTCTTGGAACTCAAAATACGAATTTGCATATTATGAAGTCAGCATATTTATGTAAAATTGATTGTATCTCTGTAAATATTGGTCGATTTTCTTCCAAATTTCGATATGTTGTAGCTAAGACAATTCTCTACAAGCTCAGTATCCATCATTTTTCATTTCGATCACGTCATCATAGTGAAAATTACGATTAAATGGCACGTATCAGAAATTTCTTAAGTTGCGTGTTATGCCTATGGAAGGTGAATTTCGTTCACATCATTAATCTACATGACATTGTTTTTAGCAGTATCTCGATTATTTTTGCTCCATTTTGTGTCAAATTTTAGTTGACCAGCCCACCTATACTTGTTCCAAACAAGTATTATATGTCTAGTTTATTTTTCTTAATTCTCGCCACTTTTTTGTTAGCAAGATAACTTGTAATTGTCTAAATCAAATCACTTGAAATTTGGCACACAAATGTATAGGCATATGGACAAAACACAGTAACGTTTTCAACCTTGACCTTGATTGATGACGTCATCTAGGCGCCATTTTGTGAAGTTTTCTGAAAATAAACTCTTGATCATATCTTCATAACCAAAAGGTATTTCTCATTCATATTTATTATGATCAAGGTCAATATCAGTCCAGTCAATTTCAGGTCAAAAAACGCGCGCGTGCGCGTACGTCCGCGCGTCAGTGCGCGCGCAAAATTTTTAAATGCTCAAAATCGTCTCAAATTTATTTTGCATACGTTTCAGGTCGTTTTAAGCATTTTATAAAAAATCGCGCATACGAGCATGCGCGCGCGTTTTCGCGCGTAACACCATTACAAAACATAGAATCGCCATTTTTTTTTCTTTCATGATAATTCTCATATTTTTTTCAATGAATTTGATACAATTTTTATCTCTTTATGACCATTATTAACAAGATGAGCGTAAATTCAAGATAAATGTCAGTGCGCGCGAGCTCTTTTAATACATAGCATATATGGGCAAAAACATGCCTATACAAAATCCGTTATAGCCCTTTGGAATGCACCGGGATCCTCAATTTTGTTTTCATATTTAGATAGAGTATGAGTCGGAAATATGATTCCATGTCTCATTTGGCCATTAAGTGTATCGTGACATCATCACAATGGCCTTGGAACTCAAAATACGAATTTGCATATTATGACGTCAGCATATTTATGTAAAATTTATTGTATCTCTGTAAATATTGATCAATTTTCTTCAAAATTTCGATATGTTGTAGCTAAGACAATTCTCTACAAGCGCAGTAATAACTATTTTTCATTTTGATGACGTCATCATAGTGAAAATTTTGATTAAAGGCCTCATGTCAAAAACTTCATAATTTGCGTGTTATGCCTATAGAAGGTGAATTTAGTTCACGTTATGATTCTACATGATATTGTTTTTTTAAGAATTTGTAAGCAGTATGTCGCTTATTTTTGCTCTATTTTGTCTCAAATTTTAGTTGACCAGCCCACCTATACTTGTTCCAAACAAGTATTATATGTCTAGTTATTTTTATTTATTTATCAGGTGGGCTGTATCTAATACAGACCACCTTATATTTTTGTTAAAATCGCCTTTATTTCTTTATTATTTATTTTTCTTAATTCTTACCCCTTTTTTGTTAGCAAGATAACTTGTAATTGTCTAAATCAAATCACTTGAAATTTGGCACACAAATGTATAGGCATATGGACAAAACACAGTAACGTTTTCAACCTTGACCTTGATTGATGACGTCATCTAGGCGCCATTTTGTGAAATTTTCTGAAAATAAACTCTTGATCATATCTTCATAACCAAAAGGTATTTCTCATTCATATTTATTATGATCAAGGTCAATATCAGTCCAGTCAATTTCAGGTCAAAAAACGCGCGCGTGCGCGTACGTCCGCGCGTCAGTGCGCGCGCAAAATTTTTAAATGCTCAAAATCGTCTCAAATTTATTTTGCATACGTTTCAGGTCGTTTTAAGCATTTTATAAAAAATCGCACATACGAGCATGCGCGCGCGTTTTCGCGCGTAACACCATTACAAAACATAGAATCGCCATTTTTTTTTCTTTCATGATAATTCTCATATTTTTTTCAAGGAATTTGATACAATTTTTATCTCTTTATGACCATTATTAACAAGATGAGCGTAAATTCAAGATAAATGTCAGTGCGCGAGCTCTTTTAATACATAGCATATATGGGCAAAAACATGCCTATACAAAATCCGTTATAGCCCTTTGGAATGCACCGGGATCCTCAATTTTTTTTTCATATTTAGATAGAGTATGAGTCGGAAATATAATTCCATGTCTCATTTGGCCATTAAGTGTATCGTGACATCATCACAATGGCCTTGGAACTCAAAATACGAATTTGCATATTATGACGTCAGCATATTTATGTAAAATTTATTGTATCTCTGTAAATATTGATCAATTTTCTTCAAAATTTCGATATGTTGTAGCTAAGACATTTCTCTACAAGCGCAGTAATAACTATTTTTCATTTTGATGACGTCATCATAGTGAAAATTTTGATTAAAGGCCTCATGTCAAAAACTTCATAATTTGCGTGTTATGCCTATAGAAGGTGAATTTAGTTCACGTTATGATTCTACATGATATTGTTTTTTTAAGAATTTGTAAGCAGTATGTCGCTTATTTTTGCTCTATTTTGTCTCAAATTTTAGTTGACCAGCCCACCTATACTTGTTCCAAACAAGTATTATATGTCTAGTTATTTTTATTTATTTATCAGGTGGGCTGTATCTAATACAGACCACCTTATATTTTTGTTAAAATCGCCTTTATTTTTTTATTATCAGGTGGGCTGTATAACGTACAGACCACCTTATAATTTCGTTAGAATTGCCTTTATCAGGTGGGCTGTATCTAATACAGACCACCTTATATTTTTGTTAAAATTGCCTTTATTATTATTTATTTATTATTTAATTATTTTTCTTATTTCGACCCACTTTTTTGTTAGCAAGATAACTTTGAAATGGTTCAATCAAATGCTTTGAAATTTGGCACACATATGTATACGCATATAGAAAAATCAAAATAACCTTTTTAAGCTTGACCTTGACTGATGACGTCATCTAGGCGCCATTTTGTGAAAATTAACTCATGATCATATCTTCATAAAGGAAAGTCATTTCTCATGCATATTCATCATGATCAAAGTCAATATCTGTCCGGTTAATTTCATGTCCTAAAACGCGCGCGTGCGCGTACGTCCGCGCGTCAGTGCGCGCGCAAAATTTTTAAATGCTCAAAATCGTCTCAAATTTATTTTGCATACGTTTCAGGTCATTTTAAGCATTTTATAAAAAATCGCGCGTACGAGCATGCGCGCGCGTTTTCGCGCGTAACACCATTAAAAAACATAGAATCGCCATTTTTTTTTCTTTCATGATATTTCTCATTTTTTTTCAAGGAATTTGATTCCATGTTCATCTCTTTATGACCATTATTAACAAGATGAGCGTAAATTCAAGATAAATGTCAGTGCTCGCGAGGTCTTTTAATACATAGCATAAATGGGCAAAAACATGCCTATACAAAATCCGTTATAGCTCTTTGGAATGCACCGGGATCCTCAATTTTTTTTCATATTAAGATAGAGTATGAGTCGGAAATATGATTCCATGTCTAATTTGGCCATTAAGTGTATCGTGACATCATCACAATGGCCTTGGAACTCAAAATACGAATTTGCATATTATGACGTCAGCATATTTATGTAAAATTGATTGTATCTCTGTAAATATTGATCAATTTTCTTCAAAATTTCGATATGTTGTAGCTAAGACAATTCTCTACAAGCGCAGTAATAACCATTTTTCATTTTGATGACGTCATCATAGTGAAAATTTTGATTAAAGGCCTCATGTCAAAAACTTCATAATTTGCGTGTTATGCCTATAGAAGGTGAATTTAGTTCACGTTATGAATCTACATGATATTGTCTTTTAAGAATTTGTAAGCAGTATGTCGCTTATTTTTGCTCTATTTTGTCTCAAATGTTAGTTGACCAGCCCACCTATACTTGTTCCAAACAAGTATTATATGTCTAGTTATTTATTTATTTATTATTATTATTAAATATTTTTCTTATTTCTAACCACTTTTTTGTTAGCAAGATAACTTGAAAATGGCTCAATCAAATGCCTTGAAATTTGGCACACATATGTATAGGCATATAAATAAATCAAAATAACGTTTTCAAGCTTGACCTTGACTGATTACGTCATCTAGGCGCCATTTTGTGAATTTTAACTTATGATCATATCTTCATAACGGAAAGTAATTTCTCATTCATAGTTTGCACGATCAAGGTCAATATCGGTCCGGTCAATTTCAGGTAAAAAAACGCGCACGTGCGCGTACGTCCGCGCGTCAATGCGCGCGCAAAAATTTAAAATGCTCAAAATCGTCTCAAAATCATTTTGCATACGTTTTAGGCCATTCTAAGCATTTTATAAAAAAACGCCCACACACACGCGCATGCGTGCGGCGCGCGCGTTTTCGCGCGTAAAACTATTACACAACATAGAATCGCCATTTTTTTCTTTCATAATATTCCACATATTTTTACAAACAAATTGATACCATGCTTGTCTCTTTATGACTATTAATAATGGAATGATCGACCGTTTAACATAAATTTCCGTGCGCGCGAGCTTTTGTAATACATAGCATATATGGGCAAAAACATGCCTATACAAGATCCATTGTAGCCCTTTAGGATGCAAGGTGACCCCAATTTTTGGGTCATATTTTGATACAGTATGAATTGGAGATATGATTTCACGTCTCATTTGACCCTCAATGAACTCATTACGTCATCATAATGGCCTCCAAACTCATATTTTCAATTTGCATATTATGACGTCAGCATATTTTCGGAAAATTGATTGTTTCTCTGTAAATATTGATCGATTGTCTTCAAAATTTTGATATGTTTTAGCTGAGACAATTTTCTACAAATAAAATTGGCCCAAATTTTCATTTTGACAAAGGCATCAGGGCGTATTTTCGCGATTAAAAAAGGCATGTCAATTTTTCACATTTTGCGTGTATTCTCTATGGGACATGAGTTTTTCTCAAAACTGGATTCTTTCGCGAGCAATATCTCTGTCGTTTAGCTTTGTTTACGCTGAACTTCAAGTATGTTGTAGCTGAGACAATAAGCTATCTCAAATGTACCCTTTATTTTGTCTCAAATTTTAGTTCGACCAGCCCACCTATACTTGTTCCAAACAAGTATTACAAATCTAGTTTATTTTTCTTCATTCTTACCACTTTTTTGTTAGCAAGATAACTTGAAAATGGCTCAATCAAATAAATTGAAATTTGGCACACATATTTATGGGCATATGGACAAAGCACGGTAAGGTTTTCAACCTTGACCTTGACTGATGACGTCATCTAGGCGCCATTTTGTGAAATTTTCTGAAAATTTACTCATGATCATATCTTCATAACCAAAAGGTATTTCTCATTCATATTTATTGTGATTAAGGTCAATATCAGTCTGGTTAATTTCAGGTCAAAAAACGCGCACGTGCGCGTACGTCCGCGCGTAAGTGCGCGCGCAAAAATGTTAAATGCTCAAAATCGTCTCAAATTTATTTTGCATATGTTTCAGGTCATTTTAAGCATTTTATAAAAAAATCGCGCGTACTAGCATGCGCGCGCGTTTTCGCGCGTAACACCATTACAAAACATAGAATCGCCATTTTTTTTTCCTTTCATGATATTTCTCATATTTTTCAAGGAATTTGATACCATTTTTATCTCTTTATGACCATTAATAAAAAGATGAGCGTCAATTCAAGATAAATATCCATGCGCGCGAGCTCTTTTAATACATAGCATATATGGGCAAAAACATGCCTATACAAAATCCATTGTAGCTCTTTGGAATGAACCGTGACCTTCAATTTTTTTTCATATTTAGATAGAGTATGAGTCGGAAATATGATTCCATGTCTCATTTGGCCATTAAGTGTATCGTGTCATCATCACAATGGTCTTGGAACTCAAAATACGAATTTGCATATTATGAAGTCAGCATATTTATGTAAAATTGATTGTATCTCTGTAAATATTGGTCGATTTTCTTCCAAATTTCGATATGTTGTAGCTAAGACAATTCTCTACAAGCTCAGTAACCATCATTTTTAATTTTGATCACGTCATCATAGTGAAAATTACGATTAAATGGCACGTATCAGAAATTTGCGTGTTATGCCTATGGAAGGTGAATTTCGTTCACATCATTAATGTACATGACATTGTTTTTTAGCAGTATCTCGATTATTTTTGCTCCATTTTGTGTCAAATTTTAGTTGACCAGCCCACCTAAACTTGTTCCAAACAAGTATTATATGTCTAGTTTTTCTTAATTCTCGCCACTTTTTTGTTAGCAAGATAACTTTAAATTGTCTAAGTCAAATCACTTGAAATTTGGCACACATATGTATAGGCATATGGACAAAACACAGTAAGGTTTTCAACCTTGACCTTGATTGATGACGTCATCTAGGCGCCATTTTGTGAAATTTTCTGAAAATAAACTCATGATCATATCTTCATAACCAAAAGGTATTTCTCATTCATATTTATTATGATCAAGGTCAATATCAGTCCAGTCAATTTCAGGTCAAAAAACGCGCGCGTGCGCGTACGTCCGCGCGTCAGTGCGCGCGCAAAATTTGTCAATGCTCAAAATCGTCTCAAATTTATTTTGCATACGTTTCAGGTCATTTTAAGCATTTTATAAAAAATCGCGCGTACGAGCATGCGCGCGCGTTTTTTCGCGTAACACCATTACAAAACATAGAATCGCCATTTTTATCTCTTTATGACCATTATTAACAAGATGAGCGTAAATTCAAGATAAATGTCATTGCGCGCGAGCTCTTTTAATACATAGCATATATGGGCAAAAACATGCCTATACAAAATCCGTTATAGCTCTTTGGAATGCACCGGGATCCTCAATTTTTTTTCATATTTAGATAGAGTATGAGTCGGAAATATGATTCCATGTCTCATTCGGCCATTAAGTGTATCGTGACATCATCACAATGGCCTTGGAACTCAAAATACGAATTTGCATATTATGACGTCAGCATATTTATGTAAAATTTATTGTATCTCTGTAAATATTGATCAATTTTCTTCAAAATTTCGATATGTTGTAGCTAAGACAATTTTCTACAAGCGCAGTAATAACCATTTTTCATTTTTAAGACGTCATCATAGTGAAAATTTTGATTAAAGGCCTTGTGTCAAAAACTTCATAATTTGCCTGTTATGCCTATAGAAGGTGAATTTAGTTCACGTTATGAATCTACATGATATTGTTTTTTAAGAATTTGTAAGCAATATGTCGCTTATTTTTGCTCTATTTTGTCTCAAATTTTAGTTGACCAGCCCATCTATACTTGTTCCAAACAAGTATTATATGTCTAGTTAGGTGGTCTGTTGAAAACAGATCACCTATTGTTTTCGTCAGAATTTTCTTTCTTTATTTATTTATTAGGTGGTCTGTTGAAAACAGATCACCTATTGTTTTCGTCAGAATTTTCTTTATTTATTTATTTATTCTTTATTTGTATTTCTTCCCGTTTTTTGTTTATCGATTAACTCAAGATCGGTTGTGTTAATTTCTTTCAATTTTGACATAGTCATAGGTCATTGTCATGAGACGTGACAGAAACATTTTCAAGGTCATCAGGTCATCGTGACGTCATCCAGGCGCCATTTTGTGAAATCACGTTATCCATCATATCTTCGTGATGCATAAGCAAAGGTCATTAATATTCATATCACATATACTTCAGGTCAAGGGTCAACAGGTCATGTCATCAAAGGTCACATAAAGGTCACGACGCGCACGTACGCGTGCGTCAAAATTTACAAATGCTCAAAATCACTTAACTATTAAAGGAGAGTACGAATCAGGTCATTTCAAGCATTTCACAATTTTCCGTCCGTAAGTGTCCCCGCGCGCGTTGCGCGCGCTCATAGCGCGCGGAAAAGGTCAAATTCAAAATTTTTACATGATTTAGATTCCTCTTACCGTAAATGACAATTTACATTTTTTTTCAGTCACCCTTGACCTTTCATAAGGCCGTGAGCGCGCGTCAAAGTTCAAAATCCGCGCGTGCTGCTATGGGCAATATAATGCAAATTTGATCAAAAACATGCCATTTTAAAAATCATAATAGCTCTTCAGATAGTCCATTGACCCCAACTTTTATATCATGGTTAGAAAAAGCATGAGTTGGAAATATGATTCCATGTCTCATTTGACCCTCAATTGACTCATGACGTCATCATAATGGCCTCCGAACTCAAAATTTCAATTTGCATATTATGACGTCATCATATTTTTGGAAAATTGATTGTATCTTTGTAAATATTGATTAATTTTCTTCCAAATTTTGATATGTTCTACCTGAGAATATTGTCTACAAATACAGTATTCACAATATTTCATTTTGACAAGGGCATCATGGCGTATTTTCGCGATTAAAGGAGGCATGTCAATTTTTCACATTTTGCGTGTATTCTCTATGGGACATGACTTTTTCTCAAAACTGGATTCTACATGCTCGTCTTTCGGGAGCAATATCTCCGTCGTTTTATCTTTGTTTACGCTGAGCTTTGAGTATGTTGTAGCTGAGACAATAAGCTATCACAAGTGTGCCCTTTATTTTTCGATCAGATGCCGGGATCATGCTCATATCTCACTTGCAAAGAGGGATTTGAGAATTCCATTTTCCGTTTACGTGTATTCTCTATGGGAAATGTTTTGGTATATCGGTAACGCACTTGACTTCCGACCTCGAGGTCCCTGGTTCGAGTCCGGGCGTCTCCAACAATTGTTTTTCTTCATTTTTTTTTCTTTTTTGACTTTTCAATGATCATAAAATTGAAAACAGACCACCTAATTCGTCACCATGACGAATTCAATTTCTAGTTTATTATTTATCAGGTGGGCTGTATCTAATACAGACCACCTTATATTTTTGTTAAAATTGCCTTTATTATTATTATCAGGTGGGCTGTATCTAATACAGACCACCTTATATTTTTGTTAAAATCGCCTTTATCAGGTGGGCTGTATATCATACAGACCACCTTATATTTTTGTTAAAATTGCCTTTATTATTTATTTTTATTTATTTATTTTTCTTAATTCTCGCCACTTTTTTGTTAGCAAGATTACTTGAAAATGGTTGAATGAAATACCTTGAAATTTGGCACACATATGTATAGGCATATGGAGAAAACACAGTAAGGTTTTCAACCTTGACCTTGACTGATGACGTCATCTAGGCGCCATTTTGTGAAATTTTCTGAAAATAAACTCATGATCATATCTTCATAACCAAAAGGTATTTCTCATTCATATTTATTATGATCAAGGTCAATATCAGTCCAGTCAATTTCAGGTCAAAAAACGCGCGCGTGCGCGTACGTCCGCGCGTCAATGCGCGCGCAAAATTTTTAAATGCTCAAAATCGTCTCAAATTTATTTTGCATACGTTTCAGGTCATTTTAAGCATTTTATAAAAAATCGCGCGTACGAGCATGCGCGCGCGTTTTCGCGCGTAACACCATTAAAAAACATAGAATCGCCATTTTGTTTTCTTTCATGATATTTCTCATATTTTTTCAAGGAATTTGATTCCATGTTTATCTCTTTATGACCATTATTAACAAGATGAGCGTAAATTCAAGATAAATGTCAGTGCGCGCGAGCTCTTTTAATACATAGCATATAATGGGCAAAAACATGCCTATACAAAATCCGTTATAGCTCTTTGGAATGCACCGGGATCCCCAATTTTTTTTCATATTAAGATAGAGTATGAGTCGGAAACATGATTCCATGTCTCATTTGGCCATTAAGTGTATCGTGACATCATCACAATGGCCTTGGAACTCAAAATATGAATTTGCATATTATGACGTCAGCATATTTATGTAAGATTGATTGTATCTCAGACCACCTTATATTTTTGTTAAAATTGCCTTTATCAGGTGGGCTGTATCTAATACAGACCGTGGGCTGTATCTAATACAGACCACCTTATATTTTTGTTAAAATCGCCTTTATTATTTATTATTTATTTTTCTTATTTCGACCCACTTTTTGTTAGCAAGATAACTTGAAAATGGCTCAATTAAATACCTTGAAATTTGGCACACATATGTATAGGCTGATGCACAAAACACAGCAAATTGTTCAACCTTGACCTTGACTGATGACGTCATCTAGGCGCCATTTTGTAAAATTTTCTGAAAATCAACTCGTGATCATATCTTCATAACCAAAGTTTATTTCTCATTCATATTTATCATGATTAAGGTCAATATCAGTCCGGTCAATTTCATGTCAAAAAACGCGCGCGTGCGCGTACGTCCGCGCGTCAATGCGCGCGCAAAATTTTTAAATGCTCAAAATCGTCTCAATTTTTTTTTGCATACGTTTCAGGTCATTTTAAGCATTTTATAAAAAATCGCGCGTACGAGCATGCGCGCGCGTTTTCGCGCGTAACACCATTACAAAACATAGAATCGCCATTTTTTTTTCTTTCATGATATTTCTTATATTTTTTCAAGGAATTTGATACCATGTTTATCTCTTTATGACCATTATGAACAAGATGAGCGTAAATTCAAGATAAATGTCAGTGCGCGCGAGCTCTTTTAATACATAGCATATATGGGCAAAAACATGCCTATACAAAATCCGTTATAGCTCTTTGGAATACACCGGGATCCTCAAATTTTTGTCATATTTAGATAGAGTATGAGTCAGAATATGATTCCATGTCTCATTTGGCCATTAAGTGTATCGTGACATCATCACAATGGCCTTGGAACTCAAAATACGAATTTTCATATTATGACGTCAGCATATTTATGTAAAATTGATTGTATCTCTGTAAATATTGATCAATTTTCTTCAAAATTTCGATATGTTGTAGCTAAGACAATTCTCTACAAGCGCAGTCATAACCATTTTTCATTTTGATGACGTCATCATAGTGAAAATTTTGATTAAAGGCCTCATGTCAAAAACTTCATAATTTCCGTGTTATGCCTATAGAAGGTGAATTTAGTTCACGTTATGAATCTACATGATATTGTTTTTTTAAGAATTTGTAAGCAGTATGTCGCTTATTTTTGCTCTATTTTGTCTCAAGTTTTAGTTGACCAGCCCACCTATACTTGTTCCAAACAAGTATTATATGTCTAGTTTATTTATTTATTTTTCTTAATTCTACCCACTTTTTTGTTAACAAGATATCTTGAACATGGATCAATCAAATGCTTTGATATTTGGCACACATATGTATAGGCATATGGACAAAACACAGTAAGGTTTTCAACCTTGACCTTGACTGATGACGTCATCTAGGCGCCATTTTGTGAAATTTTCTGAAAATAAACTCATGATCATATCTTCATAACCAAAAGGTATTTCTCATTCATATTTATTATGATCAAGGTCAATATCAGTCCAGTCAATTTCAGGTCAAAAAACGCGCGCGTGCGCGTACGTCCGCGCGTCAATGTGCGCGCAAATTTTTTAAATGCTCAAAATCGTCTCAAATTTATTTTGCATACGTTTCAGGTCATTTTAAGCATTTTATAAAAAATCGCGCGTACGAGCATGCGCGCTCGTTTTCGCGCGTAACACCATTACAAAACATAGCATCGCCATTTTTTTTTCTTTCATGATATTTCTCATATTTTGTCAAGGAATTTGATACCATGTTTATCTCTTTATGACCATTATTAACAAGATGAGCGTAAATTCAAGATAAATGTCAGTGCGCGCGAGCTCTTTTAATACATAGCATATATGGGCAAAAACATGCCTATACAAAATCCGTTATAGCTCTTTGGAATGCACCGGGATCCTCAATTTTTTTTCATATTTAGATAGAGTATGAGTCGGAAATATGATTCCATGTCTCATTCGGCCATTAAGTGTATCGTGACATCATCACAATGGCCTTGGAACTCAAAATACGAATTTGCATATTATGACGTCAGCATATTTATGTAAAATTGATTGTATCTCTGTAAATATTGATCGATTTTCTTCAAAATTTCGATATGTTGTAGCTTAGACAATTCTCTACAAGCCCAGTAAAAACCATTTTTCATTTTGATGACGTCATCATAGTGAAAATTTTTATTAAAGGCCTCATGTCAAAAACTTCATAATTTGCGTGTTATGCCTATAGAAGGTGAATTTAGTTCACGTTATGAATCTACATGATATTGTTTTTTAAGAATTTGTAAGCAGTATGTCGCTTATTTTTGCTCTATTTTGTCTCAAATTTTAGTTGACCAGCCCACCTATACTTGTTCCAAACAAGTATTATATGTCTAGTTATTTATTTATTTTTCTTATTTTGACCCACTTTTTTGTTAGCAAAATTACTTTGAAATGGTTCAATCAAATGCTTTGATATTTGGCACACATATGTATAGGCATATGGACAAAACAAGGTAACGTTTTCAACCTTGACCTTGACTGATGACGTCATCTAGGCGCCATTTTGTGAATTTTTCTGAAAATCAACTCATGATCATATCTTCATAACCAAAAGGTATTTCTCATTCATATTTATCATGATCAAGGTCAATATCAGTCCGGTCATTTTCATGTCAAAAAACGCGCGCGTGCGCGTACGTCCGCGCGTCAGTGCGCGCGCAAATTTTTTAAATGCTCAAAATCGTCTCAAATTTATTTTGCATATGTTTCAGGTCATTTTAAGCATTTTATAAAAAATCGCGCGTACGAGCATGCGCGCGCGTTTTCGCGCGTAACACCATTAAAAAACATAGAATCGCCATTTTTTTTTCTTTCATGATATTTCTCATATTTTTTCAAGGAATTTGTTTCCATGTTTATCTCTTTATGACCATTAATAACAAGATGAGCGTCAATTCAAGATAAATGTCTGTGCGCGCGAGCTCTTTTAATACATAGCATATATGGTCGAAAACATGCCTATACAAAATCCATTATAGCTCTTTGGAAAGCACTGGGACCTTCAATTTTTTTTTCATATTTAGATAGAGTATGAGTCGGAGATATGATTTCATGTCTCATTTGGCCTTTAAGTGTATCGTGACATCATCATAATGGCCTTGGAACTAAAAATACGAATTTGCATATTATGACGTCAGCATATGTATGTAATATTAATTGTATCTCTGTAAATATTGATTGATTTTCCTCCAAATTTTGGTATGTTGTAGCTAAGACAATTCTCTACAAGCTCAGTAATAACTTTTTTTCATTTGGATGACGTCATCATAGTGAAAATTTTGGTTAAAGGCCTCATGTCAAAAACTTCATAATTTGCGTGTTATGCCTATAGAAGGTGAATTTAGTTCACGTTATGAATCTACATGATATTGTCTTTTAAAAATTTGTAAGCAGTATGTCGCTTATTTTTGCTCTATTTTGTCTCAAATGTTAGTTGACCAGCCCACCTATACTTGTTCCAAACAAGTATTATATGTCTAGTTATTAAATATTTTTCTTATTTCTAACCACTTTTTTGTTAGCAAGATAACTTTAAAATGGCTCGATGAAATGCCTTGAAATTTGGCACACATATGTATAGGCATATGTACAAAGCACAGAAATTTGTTCAATCTTGACCTTGACTGATGACGTCATCTAGGCGCCATTTTGTAAAATTTTACGAAAATCAACTCATGATCATATTTTCATAACCAAAAGCTATTTCTCATTCATATTTATCATGATCAAGGTCAATATCCGTCCGGTCAATTTTAGGTCAAAAAACGCGCGCGTGCACGTATGTCCGCGCGTTGATGCGCGCGCAAAATTTTAAAATGCTCAAAATCGTCTCAAAATCATTTTGCATAGGTTTCAGGCAATTCTAAGCATTTTATAAAAAATCGCAAGCGCGTGCATGCGCGCGCGTTTTCGCGCGTAAAACTATTACACAACATAGAATTGCCATTTTTTTCTTTCATAATAATTCACATATTTAAACAAACAAATTGATACCATGTTTGTCTCTTTATGACTATTAATATCGGAATGATCGACCGTTTAACATAAATTTCCGTGCGAGCGAGCTATTGTAATACATAGCATATATGGGCAAAAACATGCCTATACAAAATCCATTGTAACTCTTTAGGATACATGGTGATCCAATTTTTGTTTTCATATTTTGTTAGAGTATGAATCGGAGATGTGATTTGACCCTCAATTAACTCATGACATCATCATAATGACCTTCGAACTAAAAATAGGAATTTGCATATTATGACGTCAGCTATTTATGGAAAATTGATTGTATCTCTGTATATATTGATCAATTTTCTTCCAAATTTCAAAATGTTGTAGCTATGATAATTCTCTACAAGTTTAATGTTAACCATTTTTCATTTTGATGACGTCATTAAGAGTGAAAATTTCGATTAAAGGCCTCATGTCAAAAATGACATAATTTGCATGTTATGCCTATAGCAGGTGATTTTAATTCACGTTATGAATCTACATGATATTGTTTTTTAAGAATTTGTAAGCATTATGTCGCTTATTTTTGCTCTATTTTGTCTCAAATTTTAGTTGACCAGCCCACCTATACTTGTTCCAAACAAGTATTATATGTCTAGTTATTATTATTATTTATTTTTCTTATTTCGACCCACTTTTTTGTAGGCAAGATAACTTGAAAATGATTTATACAAATACTTTGAAATTGAGCACATATATGTATAGGCATATGAACAAAACATAGCAAATTTTTCAACCTTGACCTTGACTCATGACGTCATCTGGACGCCATTTTTTGAAATTTTCTGAAAATCAACTCATGATCATATCTTCATAACCAAAAGTCAATTCTCAATCATATTTATCATGATCAAGGTCGATATCCGTCCGGTCAATTTAAGGTCAAAAAACGCGCGCGTGCGCGTACGTCCGCGCGCCAGTGCGCGCGCAAAATTTTGAAATGCTCAAAATCGTCTCAAATTTATTTTGCATACGTTTCAGGTCATTTTAAGCATTTTATAAAAAATCGCGCGCACGAGCATGCGCGCGTGTTTTCGCGCGTTACACCATTACACAACATAGAATCGCCATTTTTTATCTTTCATGATATTTCTCATATTTTTTCGAGGAATTTGATACCATGTTTATCTCTTTATGTCCATTAACAACAAGATGAGCGTCAATTCAAGAAAAATGCCCGTGCGCGCGAGCTCTTTTAATACATAGCATATATGGGCAAAAACATGCCTATACAAAATCCATTATAGCTCTTTGGAATGAACCGTGACCTTCAATTTTTTTCATATTTAGATAGAGTATGAGTCGAAGATATGATTTCATGTCTCATTTGGCCATTAAGTGTATCGTGACATCATCACAATGGCCTTGGAACTCAAAATACGAATTTGCATATTATGACGTCAGCATATTTATGTAAAATTGATTGTATCTCTGTAAATATTGATCAATTTTCTTCAGAATTTCGATATGTTGTAGCTAAGACAATTTTCTACAAGCTCAGTAATAACCATTTTTCATTTTGATGACGTCATCATAGTGAAAATCTCGATTAAAGGCCTCATGTCAAACATTTCATAATTTGCGTTATCCCTATAGAAGGTGAATTTCGTTTACGTCATGAAACTACATGATATTGTTTTTTAAGAATTTTAAAGCAGTATCTCGCCTTTTTTTGCTCTATTTTGTTTAAAATTTAAGTTGACCAGCCCACCTAAACTCGTTCCAAACAAGTATTATATGTCTAGTTCTTATTTCTAACCACTTTTTTGTGGACAAGATAACTTTGAAATGGCTCAATCAAATGTCTTAAAATTTAGCACATATATGTATAGGCATTGGAACAAAACACAGAATTTTGTTCAACTTTGACCTTTACTGATGACGTCATCTAGGCGCCATTTTGTAAATTTTTCGGAAAATCAACTCATGATCATATCTTCATAACCAAAAGTTATTTCTCATTCATATTTATCATGATCAAGGTCAATATCCGTCCGGTCAATTGCAGGTCAAAGAACGCGCGCGTGCGCGTACGTCGGCGCGACAATGCGCGCGCAAAATTTTGAAATGCTCAAAATCGTCTAAAAATCATTTTGCATACGTTTTAGGCCAATTTAAGCATTTTATTAAAAAATCGCGCACACGCGCATGTGCACGCGTTTTCGCGCGTAAAACTATTACACAACATAGAATCGCCATTTTTTTTTCTTTCATGATGTTTTTTTTTCACAAATTTTACCAAACAAATTGATAGGAGTTAACAAATGTAAAGTCTGAAAAATACTTAGGTCTTGTAATAAATGATTCTTTAAACTGGAACGACCATTGCACTGACTTATATACAAAATGTAACAGGATCATGGGAATTATAAGACGGAATTTTGTTAATTGTCCAAAGTCTATTTTAAAAAGTCTTTTTGAATCACTAATTCGCTCACGTTTAGAATATTGTTGTACAGCATGGGATCCCTATAGAAACACACACAAAGAAAGGATTGAACGTATTCAAAAACGTTACGTAAGGATGATGTGTAAGGATTGGTGTACGAGTTATAACGTGTTATTACAAAATGTAAAAATGAATTTATTAGAAAATAGACGAAAGTACCATAGACTTGTTTTTTACTATAAGATTGTAAATAACTTGATTAATGTAGGAGAAGTAAATAGGTGCACACGAGCGAACAGAATAGGAAGAAATGATAATACTTTTAAGATGCACGTTCCATATGCCAGAACAGACTATTATATGAAATCCTTTTATCCCCAAACAATTAATGAATGGAATCAACTCCCACAAACAGTAGTAAACAGTCAATCGCTAAATACCTTTAAATCGGCTCTGGTAAAACATCTCAATCTAGATTTTTGAAATAGAAGTGTCTTGCAATTTCTAACTTGTATTTCTGTTGTTGTATTTATATTGAACTATAACCTATGTCATGCTTCGATATTTTATGTATCAGTATTTACTGTGTAATTATGTATGCCATTTTATTGTCCATATCTGGGTTGCAAACCTGTATGGGTTTTTCTAAACCTTGTTTTGTAACCCAAGACATGTATATATTTTGATATTGTCTGAATAAAATCAAATCAAATCATACCATGTTTATCTCTTTATGACTATTAATAACGGAATGAGCGTCCGTTTAACATAAATTTCCGTGCGCGCGAGCTCTTGTAATACCTAGCATATACCGTGTGTCTCAAAAAAAACGTAACACTTTTGAAATGGTTGCCAAATTGAGCATATATAATTTTATGAAAAAATGTTGATATGTATGGAAAGCTAAAGGACCAACCTTTCATATGATATGAAAAAATTGAAAAAAAAATCATGCTTCGATGAACAGTGTTCACTTAAGTTAGAGGTATGAAAATGGGCCTGCGCAGGATTTTTCCTTCCAATTTTGGACAGGTAAGTTACTTTTAGCATACAAAATAAGTTTGATATGAGATATTCATGATCGATGGATTAAGAGTTAAAAGGATGTTTTGAATACCAGTCCTTTCTCTCTGTCATTTATCAATCCCCAAACACCACCCCTGCCACACACACACACACACACACACACCAACTTCCACTCCCATCTTATTGTATCATTGATCTGGTAGATGTGAACAGGATGAAGGAAGAATGGGAAAATGTTAAATTGAAATACCGTATTCAAAATCATAATTGACATTATGCAACCCACTCTCCTCCCCCCCACAACCTTTTCCCATCCCATCACCTACCCCTTGCCTTTTCTTTATCAGTTTTCTTCCGTAAGTTTGGTGGATCATCAATCACATTTTATTCAGGTTTTATGAATGACCCAAACATGTAATAGCTAAGTACATCATTCATTATGCATTGAAAATACCAGAATTCGAGGTATTCAAAATATCCTTTTGATTCAAAATATCCTTTTGATCCATCGATCATGAATATCTCATATCGACCTTATTTTGTAAGTTACAAGTAATTTACCTGTCCAAAATTGGAAGGAAAAATCCTGCGCAGGCCCATTTTCATACCTCTAACTTAAGTGAACACTGTCCATCGAAGCATGATTTTTTTTTAATTTTTTCATATCATATGAAAGGTTGGTCCTTTAGCTTTCCATACATATAGACATTTTTTCATAAAATTATATATGCTCAATTTGGCAACCATTTCAAAAGTGTTACGTTTTTTTTGAGACACACGGTATGGGCAAAAACATGCCTATACAAAATCCATTGTAGCTCTTTAGGTTGCAAGGTGACCCTAATTCTTTTTTCATATTGTGATAGAGTATGAATTGGAAATATGATTTCATGTCTCATTTGACCCTCAATTAACTCATGACGTCATCGTAATGGCCTCCGAACTCAATATTCCAATTTGCATATTATGACGTCAGCATATTTATGGAAAATTGATTGTATCTCTGTTTAATATTGATCAATCTTCTTTCAAATTTTGGTATGTTCTAGCTGAGACAATTTTCAACAAATGATATAGTCACGATTTTTTTCATTTTGACAAAGGCATCATGGCGTATATTTGCGATTAAAGGTGGCATGTCAATTTTTCACATTTTGCGTGTATTCTCTACGGGACATTACTTTTTCTCAAAACTGGGTTCTACATTTCCGTCTTTCGCGAGCAATATCTCCGTCGTTTTAGATTCGTTTACGCTGAACTTCGAGTATGTTGTAGCTGAGACAATAAGTTATCTTAAATGTGCCTTTGGTTTTGTCTCAATTTTAGTTGGATCAGCCCACCTATACTTGTTCCAAACAAGTATTACAAATCTAGTTATAGTCTAGATCTATGATCCTCTTAGCTCTTCAATTATGTATTTCTATGTTCTTCCTTTGACTTATCCTCTTCTCTTTCCTTAGGTATTTCCTTGTTTTTTCCTTCTCTATATCCTCTCCACTTTCCTTCCCCCTTTATATATCATCTTCCCTTACCTGGGTGTACGTGCTTGCACAATATACAGTGCGCTGACGACTTAGACTCTTTCATCAGAGCACTTCTTGGAATTTTTACGCGAAAATGGCTAAACAGTTGTGTAAACAAAAATATGCGCAGACCGCTCCTGTTGCTGAGGGTAGCAAAGGTCAGCGGGTTAAATTTTTCGTGCGGAATTTAAAACCTAATAGATTGCCTCATCTTCTGCTATCAATTGTTATTTTTTGTCATTCTATCATTTCGTTTGCATTTTTGTATAACGTTACTCTTTGTTTCTCCATCTTTCATCTTCTTTTCTATCTATCAATTCCCCTGTCTGTTCGCACTCAGGCCCTGTTCTCACTCACTTCCTAGACAGATCCAGGCTAGATCGGTCAAAATGTGAGTGTGAACAGACAAGCGGTCTAGGAGGCGATCTTCTGGACCCGGTGGTTCGCTTCCTAGATCGCCCAGACCAATCTAGCGTGCACTGTCAACATAAACCGCTACAGGAAGTGATCTTCAACCGGAAGTGAGTGTGTAATGGCGGGAAAGTAATAAAAGAGAGAGAGTGATTACAATACACGAATATATATTTTTAAAAAAGAATGGAATAAGGAAAGAAAAAGAGAAATGATAGAATGATAAAAACGAAATTCCAGAGTTTGAAAGGGGTATAAGATGTCGTTTTTCGTCCTCGAGGAATTTGTATTGCGTAAGCCGAAGGCCGGGCTCGTCTAGAGAGTCTGCCCTCGTCTTACGTAAAGGCAAGTACAGATACTCAGTCACGTGCGGCCCCCGACTGACACCGAGCGGAGGCCAGACTTTGTCTTCAGTTTAAGGACAGACTGTGCCCTTTAGCTCCAGGTCGGGTTGTGTCCTTACTGGAAGGTTGGCCTGCTAGAAAAAAGTATAAATATAGCTCCCTATATAAGCCAGAAGAATCTAAAATCGAGAGACTTCTTCTCGAGACTCCTTTTTGCCGCTTTCCAAATCTGCAAGCGTTCTGGTAATACACTGCAGGCGCGTACGCAGGGGGGGGGGGGGGGGGGTGTTACACCCTCAAATGTAATAATGCCCACAAATGTAATAACGCCTACAAATGTAATAACACTTTACCCACAAATGTAATAACACCCACAAATGTAATAACACTTTACCCACAAATGTAATAATTTCACCCACAAATGTAATAATGACTTTACCCACAAATGTAATAAATTTTAAGTGATATTTTGAATCACCCACAAATGTAATAATGACTTTACCCACAAATGTAATAATGACTTTACCCACAAATGTAATAAATTTGAAGGGATATTTTGTCGAATTTAAAACTAAAACCCTGTAATAAAGCATGGGTATAGCGCGCAGTCTTTGCTCCAGACCCGGTTATTTCAAAAAAATTAAAAAATCTTCAAAACTAAGACCCACCATCTTCCAAACTAAGACCCGGTAATAAAGCATGGGTTTAGAGCGTAGTTTTTCTTCCAGACCCGGTTATTTCAAAACTTTTTAAAAATCTTCAAAACTAAGACCCCATCATCTTATTCCTATGGAAGAACATAAGTATTGAGCATAGTCTTTCTTCCAGACCCGGTTTTTCAAAAGTTAAAAAACAAACAAAAAACAAAACAAAACAAAACAAAACAACAAAAAAACCTTTTAAACTAAGACCCCTCTATCTTCCAAATTAAGACTCGGTAATAAAGCATGGGATTAGAACGTAGTCTTTACTTCAGACTCGGTTATTTACACAAAAAAATCTTCAAACTAAGACCTCACCATTTCATTCCTGTGGAATAACATGGGTATAGAGCGTAGTCTTTCCTCCAGACCCGGTTATTTCAAAGGAAATAGAAATTTAAACAAATCTTCGAAACTAAGCCCATCATCTTATTCCTCTTTTTTTTTCATTTAAAAATAAATTACATTATTACATATGTGGATACAACACGTCACAAATAAATGATTGGTCGGCGGTCACACGAACTGACGAATCAGTCAAAATGGTCCATATATATAACACACAGAGGAGGGACCGATTCGATGGTTCGTTGACCGTCGACGATTTCTTAATCATGTAAACATTCTATTGTAAACAAACAAAAGGGTATCAACTGGGTTAAAGAGCTTCCCTCTTATACAAAACTCCTAAACGAGGACCCGAAAAAGGTCCTTGGATGGAAATCTCCTTTCGAGATTTTCTTTGGTAGGAAACCAGAACAAAATTATATCTCCCGTCAAAAAACAAACTATACTATCCATGGTTGGGAAAAGAATATACAAGCTGTTCGAAGAAAGGCTTACAAGGCTTTGCAGCGTGTAAAAAATAGAACGATTAGATCCCAGGAAAAAAAACTTAATGTACCAAACATACCAGATCAGGTAAAGGTTGTTAATATTCTTTATCTCATTGTATAATTAAATTAATTATTTCCTTTTGATCAGTCATACTTCATTTCAACTCCGTCTACTCTGAAAAGTATTACTGAAAAACTTTTGGAGTTGTACGTGTTAAGTAGTTTTATATGGACGAATACTAAGTTACAGAAAGCCAGGTACATTTAGTATTTCGGCATCTTGTTCTCTTATTTTTCCTAGCTTAGAAGAATTGTCACGTGTTAGGTTGTTTGCGTTTTATATCAAGTTCAGTTGATGTTATCAGGTTCAATATTGCCCAAATTATAACCTTGTTTGCTTGTAAAAGACATGTGAGTTACTCCACCTTTTTATACGTAATAATTATTTTGGTTCTGTTACCGTCTGTATATTAATGAAACAACCTCTTCATTCGTTTGGAATAAAATACTTTCTATCTTACAAAATCTATGTATCCATCATTGCATTTAATACTATAAAACCATAACCTCTGCAATTTACTCACATTGATTGAGAGAGTATATAGATATTTTATCAGTCAAAGGGTTCTGCAATCGTTCATCCAAAACATGCAAATATGTTTCGCGCGATCTCGTTATACAGCTATTTATGATTTGTTAAATGAAAGTATGCGTTGTTATTTGCTTGTTAACCGATTATCATCCCCCCAAAAAAGAAAAAACATGGCCATAGTACATAATAAATATAAGGTATAATGTGTAAATCATCAGGGATAATTATGTTATAATAATTAATCTCAAGGAAGATATGCTGCCGGCGAAGAAGCAAATGGAGGAATGAAAAACATTATACAAAAAAGCTGAAGATGGAAAACGACATTGCCAGATAGACAGAGAGACAGACAGGGAGACGGAAAGAGAGAGAGAAAGAGAAAAGGGGGGGGGGGGGAGGGGGCGGGAGAGATAGAAAGTTGGACGTAGTCCGTACTGTATTTATTTATATGATTTTTGTCTCTCCGATCAACGGTCAACGAACCATCGAATCGGGCCTCCTCTGTGTGTTATATATATGGACCATTTTTACTGATTCGTCAGTTCGTGTGACCGCCGAACAATCATTTATTTGTGACGTGTTGTATCCACATATGTAATAATGTAATTTATTTTTAAATGAAAAAAAAGAGGAATAAGATGGTGGGTCTTAGTTTCGAAGATTTGTTTAAATTTCTATTTCCTTTGAAATAACCGGGTCTGGAAGAAAGACTACGCTCTATACCCATGTTATTCCACAGGAATGAGATGGTGAGGTCTTAGTTTGAAGATTTTTTTTTTTTAAATAACCGGGTCTGGAGCAAAGACTGCGCGCTATACCCAGCTTTATTACAGGGTTTTAGTTTTAAATTCGACAAAATATCCCTTCAAATTTATTACATTTGTGGGTAAAGTCATTATTACATTTGTGGGTGATTCAAAATATCACTTCGAATTTATTACATTTGTGGGTAAAGTCATTATTACATTTGTGGGTGATTACAAATTATTACATTTGTGGGTAAAGTGGTTATTACATTTGTGGGTGAAATTATTACATTTGTGGGTAAAGTGTTATTACATTTGTGGGTGTTGTTACATTTGTGGGTAAAGTGTTATTACATTTGTGGGCGTTATTACATTTGTGGGCATTATTACATTTGAGGGTGTAACAGGGGGGTGAACCCCCTTTAACTGTTGTGTGTGTGTGTGTGTGTGTGTTTCTAAGAACCCCCCTTGTATTTTTTTAAAATAATAAATACAAAATAAAAAAGCTTATCTAACTCCCCCCCCCCCCCCCCCTTTCCCTAAAACGAAACGAAATATCGCTCGATCAAATTTGCAAATTTTGGGACAAAAAAGGGGGAAAAAAGGTGGAAAATGTGCTCTTATTTGAAAAGGTATACAAATACCTCCAACTGTTGTACATAGCTAAAAAGGCACAATCGTTTGAACATTTTCCGTGGGTTCAGAAACAGGCCTATATCTACAATTCTAAAATGAAGCAAAATTTGATTTGCCGCCTCTAGGCAAGTAGACTTTTTAAAATGTTTGCTGTTAGTTTACTCTTTGATACCAATTGGACTTCGAATAATACTTTATCATATATTTTTTTTTAATTCAATACGTCAAATTGGATTTACTGATAATATGAACTATTGGGCCTGGTCTTAAAGAGAAGGTTGAGTTCTGGGAAGTGGTGAAATATAATTTGTGAGCGTTATCATTGTAATTATGGAAGTGTGGAAGAACATCAGAGAAACAATGTTCAAATACGGCACGTAACATCATACGAATCGGGACGGATTTTTATGGCACATGTTCGTGTAGTCCCATATACATGTTTCTGTGTATAAGTGCTTGTAACTTTCCAAAACTGGGCCAAATTTATTATTACTTTGAAAATTAAAAAACCTTTCAGTACACACCAATACTTCTTGCTAGATGATCAACTTTTTCTGATCGATTCCACAACGTTTCTTTCACAATGCAATCGCATGCACAGTGAACAGAACTCAACTTTATCTTTAATACTATCGATCCACCAAATGAATAGGAGGCATCGTGCGAGTCATTTACAGTATATTTCGTTGATGATGTTTGCTTTAGACGTTAACTGATTATGATACAATTTGGACTTTGAATGATGATATTTTATATTGTTTTGTTGAGTTCACTACGACATTTTGCTTTATTGATAATATGAGATAAAAGATAACAGTTTTGGCCGAGTAGTGTCAATCCACCAAATAGGTGGTATCGCGTGAGTCATTTACATTTTATTTTGTTAAAAATGTTTGCTGTTAGGGTATTAAATGATAACATTTGGTCTTTGAGCTATACTTTATCAAATCGTTTTGTGAATTCAATATGCCATATTTAATTTACTGATAACATGAGATAAACAATTTAAACAAGTCCAAATGTGTATTTGTTCGTGACAATACTATCTACCTTCCCTTAGTAACCGGTAAATGACTGATTCATTACTTTCTGGCTGAGCTAGAATTCATTGCTTAAGCGCCAGAAGCAATATAGCATATATACATATTCCCTTGACTGCTAAGAGCTTTAAGCAACAAATATAAAAGCCCCTCTGAACTAGTTTGGCATGGATGGATTAGACCTCCCTGCAAGGTCACTTCCAGTTGATTAACTCATCAAATCAGCTCTCAATTAACATAAGAAAGAGGGCATCATGGGGGACCAACGGGTACAGTGGGGTTTAAAACGCATAAATAAAAAGTGATGGTTTATTTTAAAGTTCTTGTTTTTATTTCGCTTTTACAATTATTTGTCTTCGTCTTCACTTCTTCATACCTTCCTTTTCCTCTGATCTTACTTCTTCTAAGTTTCCCCCAATTTTCTTTTTCTTTTTTCTTTCTTTTTCTTCTTGGTGTTTATATTTCTGCATGGGAGGATTTTAGTTTTTTGGATCTTCATAAGAATGTATCATATATTTATTTATTTCCCTTTTAAAGGTACCATGTCCCACTTGCAGGCCAAAATATGGAAAAGGTAAATTCCAAATGCATTTGAAAGACTAATACTAATTTAGAAATTCCCTGAAAAGGGGGGGGGCTTGAAAATGTCTTTAAGTGGGAAAATAACGAGTATTAGTTGTCGAATCGACTTGAAGGGATAGTTCAGTTCTGTTGCAGAGGGCGCTACAAATTTGTTTATTGTGAGATAATGAAAAAGTGAGTGTCAAATTTGAAAGAACACACGGTTTAAATGACAGAATCATCTTTGTTTGATCAAAATCGGTTCAGAGACGGCTGAAATGTCCATAAATATTATGGTTTCTAATATTTGTGTACCACCACAAATATTAGATGAAACAAAAATAGCGCCTTTTACGTTGTATTTCAACCAATGCCGATGTTGGCTTTTTTGTGTTGGTTATATTTACGCACAACCAGCCGGCCCATGTATTGTTATTATCAATTAATTAATTATTTAACGGTCACCGTATATATTTTTTTAAGTGGAGCTGAATTAGTATGATCGTATTGCCTAAATTTTACACATTTTTGGGGTCTAAATTTCCTTCATAGCAATTTTAGGTCCTAAAAGGGAACTAGAAATGTCATAGATAAGAATAAGCGCAATAACCATGCACTTTGAAGGCATTTGCGATATGAAAAGAGAACTCAACTATCCCTTTAAGAGCTATAGAGCCAGTAAGTAGTAGTCTTATTTTTAGACCATTGTACAGAATGGGCGTACGTTTTTTGCTGCGCAAAGATTCAATCAGTTTAATTTTGGCCACCACAAGAAATGGGTTATTGATGTAGACAAATGCTCATGTACCCTTTACAGCTCATTTTATGTATGTTATTGCAAAAGAAGAAAAAAGCCAGTCAGTCACTCAATTGTGTTTGACAGTGAAGTCTAGCAAGTAACTGGTTGCCTTGCATAATTTGAATATTAGGACACTGCTAACGTTTAGATTTCACAGATAGGAAATAATTGACATATTTAGAATTCCTGCAAAATTCTACAGAATTCGATGTTGGGTGCAAAAGGGATATCGTATTTTTAAGGGGGAGAGGACGTTTTGAAAAGACTCTGTGAATAAGCCAACAGTTTTAACACAAATAGGAAATTATTATATCACTTGCATAACCATGAATTCAACACAAAATGCTACATTGACGAAACATATGTGGTGATTACCTCTTGAACTATGTATCGTTTGACTGTGTATAATTATGTTTAAAATGTAATAGTTATAACCCTTTATGACATTTTTTTGTTTAAATGTTTGCTGAGGAGGTGCCGCCTATGTTTTTGTGAGTAACGGAATAGATATTTTCTAATCACACTCTGCTCCACCAAGAATGGGAGCCGGCAAATAGGTGGCATCGCGTGATTTAAATATAAATTATTTGTGTAATGATATTTGCTACTAGTGAACTATATGATACCATTTGCACTTTAAATAATACATTTTCAAATAGTTTTCTGAATTCAGTACACACAATTGGATTAACTGATGATATACGGTACATGTATAAAGAAAAAACATTAAATCTGGTCCAAGTATTGTCAATCCACCAGAAATGTGGCATCGCGCGAGTCAATTACAGTTTATATCTTCAGTAATGTTTTCTTTTTTTGGGTGAACTAATTATGATACCATTTTGACTTTAACGATGCTCATGCGTGGGTATAAAGAGGGCAGCACACGGACGTACGCATCGGAGCGTAAAACCAAGAAGTTACTAGCCATTGCTGGTAACTTCTTGGTAAAACCCGTTGGCTCAGTGTTATGTAGTGATAGCCAATTTGCCTACTGCACGAACGACTATATACCCACGCTTGGACTACTTTAAATGTCATTTTGTTATATTGTTTTTCAATACGCCATACTGAATTTACTGTTTAAATAAGAAGCACAATGTTTGAAAATTAAGGATTGTTTGAGTACGTCCATCATATATATCAGCAATCCTTCAATGTAGCAGATTAAGAAAAAGCAAAAAAGCAAAACCGGTTCATAGCGGTATTTACAGGCAATGCAAATTGTGGCGTATGGCTACCTCTACGCAAATATAATTTTTAAGATAGCATATGGGTGACATCGCGTGAGTCAATTCAATTAAATTTCGCTAATAATGTTTGATGTTAGGGTACTATGTGATACCATTTGGACTTTAAATGATACTTTATTATATTATTTTATGAATTCAATACGGCATATAGCCATATAATTTGCTGATATACTGATTCAATAAAATAAAAGATTTAACCACGTCCACATGCTTATTTGTTATTGCCCACACTATAAATCTTTCCTTAGTAACCGATTTATGAACGATTACATGCTTTTCGCATGTTTTTGAGCTGGCTGAGCCTGGATAAAAAAAAATAAGTTCCAGAATTGTATTAAGTTTTAAAGATAGCATATTGGTGGCATCGCGTGAGTCAATTCAATTAAATTGTATTAATAATGTTTTATTTAAGGGTAATATGTGATACTATTTGGAATTTAAATGATACTTTATTATATTGATTTTTTAATTCAATACGCAATTTGATTTGCTGATATTATACTGATTCAATAAAATAAAAGATTTAACCACGTCCACATGTTTATTTGCTATTGCCCACACTATAAATATTCCCTTAGTAACCGATATATGAGCGATTCCATGCTTTTCGCATGTTTTTGAGCTGCATGGCTGAGCCAGGAAGTTCCTGAAGCAATATTCTATAAGAGTATTTATTCGTCTCTCAATCCTAACTGCCTGAAAGAATAACAACAATTTGAAAGTTGCTGTATTATTGCATTCTAAAGTCACCACAAGGACTATAATTCATCTTCTTTTTATCCTTATATATTTCAGTTTTCGGGTAGCGGCCAAGCTAGAGAAATCCATCTGGTTGTTATTGAATTCATTCACGAGCTTCTTTTCACAGTTGGGTTGTGCAACAGCCTGAAATATCCATCAACACTGAGGGAAGACATGTGCAATATATTACTGCCGAGTTATCTAAATAATAAATACTACATATCCCCATATTAAAACGGAAAGAGAAAACAGGTGAATAAGAAACTCGTGAATGCAGTTCAATATCTAAAAGATGAATTTACTACTTTAAATTGACCCCAACTTTAACAAAATGAGCCTTGATTCTGTTCAGTTTTACAAGCCTATTATGTAGTTGCAACCAAAAAAGGAAGAAAGATATGGTCTAAAGGTACGTACTGTACACTTAATTGAACCAAATAATAGTTTTAAAAAGTTTGAAGCAGCTAAAACGCCAATAAAAAAAGAGGAATATTTGATTTTTTTTTTCCTTTTTCCATTCCTCACTTCATTCCCCTTATTTTAATTTCGTAGATTTTTTATGTTGTTGTAATCTTTAGCGTGTGCGGATTATGTAAAGGGCAGCAACCCTGAACATTCATTAAAGATTTCCGACCGACCGACCCATGTTTTGGCACCTAAAGGGCAGTACAACATCTTTTCCTTTAGGCCCAAGTATTGAAGTATTCTTTGAAAAGGGGGAACAAAGGCTGTTTATGTAGCACTTTCGGCCATCGCTGTAGGAGTATTTATGTACAAACTGGGAGATCTGTGGATATTCGGGGTTATTTGCCTGGACATGTGCTAACCGTGAACGGGTATATATGCCCAGGGGCGGATCCATCAGGCGGCAAAATCTGTAGTAAATATTTAGCAGCGAATCAGTAAGCCGGCAATCGGCGAATAAGCGGGGTGGGGGGGGGGGGGGGTAAGAGCACATATTTATTTTTTGGGGGTCAATTTTTATAGGGACAATTTTTGCGCCGACTATTAAAGCCAGCCGGTGAATAAGCGGGGGGGGGGGGGGCAAAATATTAACTTTTTTTTTTTAGGGTGGGGGGGGGCGCTTTTTTAAAAAGTTTTTAAAAGGGTAACATTTATGTTACCAGTTGATTGATTGATTGATTTTTATTCGCAAAGCTTCCAAAATACCATTACAAACAAGAATAACAGATCCAAATTAAGTCAGCTTGAACAGGATACCCAAGAAAGCTCGAGAGCTTATTTCCAATGGGGTCCCCTACAGATATGTACAAAATGAATAAGTTAAAATAGTAATATTTACAGACAGATAAGAAAAAAAATATAAAAGATAATAATAATAAAAACATTAAACTGATGATAGAAATGATAATAAGTACAAGAACTAAAACAAGAAGGAGAAGAAGAAAAAGAGGAAGAGGAAGAAAAGGAAAGTAATGGTGAATTTGTAAAATTGCTATAACGTACAAAAACATAAGTATATACAAAATGAAAAAGTATGAACTGGCAGAAGAAAACAGATTTCAATCATATAACATGTCATTCGCTTCTCTCTGACTCTTAAGTATTATGTATTCCTTTAACTTCCTCTTAAAATAAGCATATAGTTTTATGTTTCCTTTATACCATTGGGGAGGGAATTCCATTGTAATATGGCATTGTAATAACACGAGTTTCCAATGCTACCTACTCTTTCTGGTAAGTTAAAGTTGAATCGGCTATTTATTGTATTATAAACATGTAAGTCAGTAACAAGATCGAAGTCGGATCGAATATAATGATTCGACCTAGCAGGGGCGTACGCAGGGGGGGGGGGGGGGGGGTTTGGGGGGTTAACCCCCCCCCCTTTGGTATTTTTATGTGTGTAAACCCCCCTATAAAAAAAAACTAACCCCCCCCCCCCCTTTGGTTTTGTTTTTATACCCACGGCTAACCTACAAAATGTGACCTTACCCCCCCCCCCCCCCTCCCCCCAACGAAGAAAAATGTCAAATTTTCAAATTTCGAGACCAAAAAAAAAAAAAAAAAGTGTCCGCTTACCACCCCCCCCCCCCCCCCCCCCCACTGAGCGACTTTTTTTCAAATTTTCGGGAGCAAAATATTTTGGGCCCGATTTTAACCCCCCCCCCCCCCCCCTTCAAAAAAATCCTGCGTACGCCCCTGCAACCTAGTATGATATATTTTATGCACGTGATGCAAAACGAGTTGTTTTGATCTTTGGTTGACTTCAAGAAAACCAGCTTGAGAAAGTTCGCTGTAGCCAACATAAGTTCTTTGACCAGAACAGTTGATGAATCTCACCATTTTTTTCTGTATAATTTTCAACTTCTTTTGATCTGACTTTGTTCATGTTACTATAGCATGCAGGGTTAGCATAGTCAAATAAACATTGAATAAGAGCAAAACAGAGTATACGTCTTGCTTTTAAATCCATACAATTTTGATATCTGTACACAAATGTCAGACGAGAATTTGCTTGTTTTACAACTGATTCTACTAAAGATGAAAATAAAATTGCGCTAGCCAACTCAATGCCTAAATACTTCACATATTCGTTTCTCTTGATTACTTTATTATTGTGTGTCACTTTGAATTCAAATGACTTTTTAGAACTACTTTTAGAACAAAACAAAATGCTTTCTGTTTTCCCAGGTGTAAAGAAAGCTTATTATAAGTCATCCAATCGACACACGTAGACAGCTGTTGACTGAGCTTTTCCTCAATATATTTAGGATTATAATTTGAATAGAGTAGTACGCTGTCATGTGCGTACAATAATAGTTTAAAGTCTTTTTTATACAAAATATACTCATATTATATCATTTATATAACTTGAAAATAGGATTGGGCCTAGAATTCTTCCCAGAGGAACACCGCATGTTATAGGCATAAATTTGGAACGAATATCATGAATGGCCACTACTTGGTGTCGATTAGATAAGTAGGATCTGAACCAATCTAAACTTGCCTTACTAAAAACCATTAGTCGTAAATTATGCATTTTGCATGCGTTCAGCTTGTAACTAAATGCAAAGACGGCAGCACAGCGAGATAGGTCGCTAGCAGACGACACTCCTCACACTGGGCGAGATCTGTGCGAGTTTAGGTCCATGGTTTCAGATACTGAAACCGCCGTGGGTTTCGTTCAACCGAGAGAGGGCGTTAGACCGTAATCACATTCAAACAAGTCATTCAACGGTTTTCTCGCGAAAAGGGTTTCAGACGAGGGTTGTTTTAACACCAGAATTCTTCAAAATGCGTCAAGAGAATCGAAAACTATTGATTACATTTGATATTTTAGTATCCACCAAACATTTTATGACCATAAATTATCAGTTTTGTTGTAAATACGTTTTTACTACCAGTACTAAAGTTTATCTTTAACTTTATCAAAAGCTTTTTGCAGATCAAGGAGCACCATACTAACAAAGCGCCCTTGTGAAATTTCTGTCCTCAAAACACAGTCAAATTTAAAGTTAGACATGTTTTAGTCGAATAATCATGTCCAAAACAAGATTGAAATTTATAAATTTTATAATTTTCTTTGAAGTATTTTTAAATTTGAACACAGACCGATTTTTCTAGAATCTTTGATGCTACGCCTAAAACACCAATAGGTCTTTGGTTGCAAACATCAGTTTTATCTTTCTTTTTATAAAGTGGAGTAACTTTTGCTATTTTCATATCCTATGGAAAAGTACTCGTCAAGGTAGATAGGTTCATCAAGTAACTTAAAGGCTTATATAAAACCTTTGCACCATCTTTTAGAAATTAAGCTGGAATCATGTTTAACCCAGGCGCGGATCCAGGATTTCTTAGGGGGGGGGGGGGGCAAATTCGAAATTATGCGAGCCAAATATTGGTACATAATGGTGACACCGGCAGTGGCAAAAACGTTTAGGAGGGGGGGGGGGCTGACCAAATAAAATCCCCATCACCCGACTCTTACATGCAGGCGCCGCTGAACGTTTCTCGGTGGAGGTCAATGGGTGGAGCCCCCAGAAGCTCAAGGGGTATAGGCATTAAATTACTGTTAGATGAGCATATTCTGATACCTTATTAATTTGTGATACTGGCAGGACACAAATTGGTATGGGGTCCAGGGGGGCGGAGCCCCCAGAGGGTCAGGGGTCTTATACATTCAATTACCGTCAGATGAGCATATTTTGATACCTTATTAATTTGTGACACTGGCAGGACACAAATTGGTATGGGGTCCAGGGGGCGGAGCCCTCAGAGACTCAGGGGTCTTATACATTAAATTACTGTCAGATGATTATTTTGATACCTTATTTGTGACACTGGCAGGTCGCGAATTGACGTGGGGTCCAGGGGTCGAAATCCCCGGAAGCACAGGGGTTTGGGGCAATAAATTACTGTCAGATGAGCATATTTTGATACCTTATTTGTGGCACTGGTAGGTCACTAATTGGTATGGGGTCCAGGGGCGGAGCCCCCAGGAGATCAGGGGATTTAGGCATTACATTACCGTCAGCTGAGCATACTGGTGCCTGACTATGGGCCCGAGGTGAAATCCAGGGGGCAGAGCCCCCGGAAGCTCAGGGGTTCTAAGGCATTTATTCGTCGTCAGATATTTCGTTCCTTTTTTTGTTGCTTTCTTTATCACACACACACACACACACGCACACGCAAACACAAAATCTTTCCTCTTTGTTTCATTTTCTTTTTGCCAGGCCCCCTCTTTTTCTTTTGTACAAGGCTAGGACACTATGTTGTGCAATGAAGAGGTTTACATCTCGTTTCAGTGGGAATTTATAGCTACCCAAAGTCATTGACTTGAGGGGTAATTGTCCTATGGGTGATTGTCTTACTGCATGGCAATTGGCCGTACGTGGTGGGGGCGGGGGCGGGGGCGGGGTGCGATTATTAAGGGGGTAATTTTGCTAGAGGCCACAATACTCTGATACAGGTGTTCATGTAGGCTGCATAAGCCCTTGAATATTAGAATATATTAGAACATTTAGAATTACAAGAATACATTACGCAATGTATCCTGACTAACAAAATAATACATTACTCAATATAATCTGGGAGATGAGAGTTACCTCCCTAATATAATAATTAAAAAATTTTCTCTCGATCTCCCCGTCCATTAACTATTTTGTTTATCCTTTATAGCATTGAGAGTCTATAGTAGAAAGGAGCGGGGCACAACATGCATTTCTGACAATACAACAGAGATAAATGAAAGGATAGAGAGAGAGAGAGAGAGAGAGGGGGGAGAGAGAGAGGGGGAAAGAGAGAGAGAGAGAGAGAGAAAGGGAGAGAGAGAAAGAGAGAGAGAGAAAGGGAGAGACAGAAAGAGAGAGAGTGAGAGATAGGGAGAGAGGGAGAAAGAGAGAGAAGGACGGGGGGGGGGGGGTTGGCGATTTGTTTCCTGCTACTTTCACGTACTTTCGACGACCCCGGGAGCGCGGGATCTCACTAGTTTGCAGACACAAACCCTTGTCAGTCATAGTAGTAAGAGAGTGTTTGAATTTTAAAAAAAATATGACAACTGCGTGGTCTACTGAACAGCATGCTTATCTTACATACTTTACTGATCTTGGCACAGCCACCACCAAAGACTGACAGATCTAAATAGTACAGCGGATAAGCTCCCCATATAATGAAAATTGTGCACTTTTTGAGAAAAGCAAGAAACTTCTAGCATAGTTAGTTTAGACCATAAGATTTATTTTCAGATGTGGAGGGAAGTCAGATTTGACCTCTGATGACCCCGAGAGGTCAAATCCAAAATGGCCGCCAGTCCGCATGGTGTATTATGTACAAACACGCTTAACTTTTGAACCAAATATTCAAGAAAAACGTTTAAGGTGTCATTTACAACTAATTTGGGGATGCCAATTCATTTTGTAAAACTTTTGAGATCGCCAGAACTCAGGGTTTTGCATTAAGGTCAAGGTCAAGGTCAAAATTGACTAAAAAATAGCAAGTTTTGAATGGTTACAAAAACAATTCCCATTCATTTGTCATTTATTCTCCCCTATGTTCTCAAATTTCTTAAGGAATGGTTCCCCTGTATAGTCCCCCACCTTAATCCCTTTCAGTTAGTTTATTTCACAATTTGATTTGACCTCTGATGACCCTGAGAGGTCAAATCCAAAATGGCCGCCAGTCCGCATGGTGTTTTATGTACAAACACGCTTAACTTTTGAACCAAATAGTCAAGAAAAACGTTTAACCCTCTTTTACTGTACTGGGGGGGGGGGGGCCTGGGAGGCCCCCCTCAACATTTTCGAAGATTGCGCTGCAACCGCTTGGAATTTTGAATTGTCTTTTCATGACTTTTTTCCCCTCAAGTCTTACGCACATTTTGATACCATTTTCGTCGAAATCGGATATACCTGTAAGGCGTTACATAACAATTAGTATGCGCATGTCATTAAAAAAAAAAAAAAAAAAAAAATTGCATCAAAATTTGCATAAATTATCATTTTTAATTACATTAAAATAACTATTTTTTGTTAGAAACGAAGTTTCATATGAATAATGAGTTTCAACATTCAAAAAGTGGAGTTTGACACGTTTTCTGTAAAATGCATAAATTTAGCATTTTGCATAATTAATTAGACTAACGACAAAAATTTGCATATTCAGAACAAACTAATTATACCATCTTGTTCCTTACGTAAATATCTACAAACATGCAAATTTTCGTGTTCAGCGGACAATCGACGGCCCAGATCATAGGGGGGGGGGGCCTCCCAGCCCCCCCCCCCCCCAGTCAGTGGGTGCTCAAAATAGCCCAGTACGGTAAGGGTTAAGATGTCATTTCCAACTAACTTGGGGATGCCAATTCATTTGGTAAAACTTTTGAGATCGTCAGAACTCAGGGTTTTGCATTAAGGTCAAGGTCAAAATTGACTAAAAAATAGCAAGTTTTGAATGGTTACAAAAACAATTCCCGTTCATTTGTCATTTATTCTCCCCTATGTTCTCAAATTTCTTAAGGAATGGTTCCCCTGTATAGTCCCCCACATTAATCCATTTCAGATAGTTTATTTCACAATTTGATTTGACCTCTGATGACCCTGAGAGGTCAAATCCAAAATGGCCGCCAGTCCGATGGTCTAATTGTACAAACACGCTTAACTTATGAACCAAATAGTCAAGAAAAACGTTTAAGGTGTCATTTCCAACTAACTTGGGGATGCCAATTCATTTGGTAATACTTTTGAGATCGCCAGAACTCAGGGCTTTGTATTTAGGTCAAGGTCAAATTGACTAAAAAATAGCAAGTTTTGAATGGTTACAAAAACAATTCCCGTTCATTTGTCATTTATTCTCCCCTATGTTCTCAAATTTCTTAAGGAATGGTTCCCCTGTATAGTCCCCCACATTAATCCATTTCAGATAGTTTATTTCACAATTTGATTTGACCTCTGATGACCCTGAGAGGTCAAATCCAAAATGGCCGCCAGTCCGATGGTCTAATTGTACAAACACGCTTAACTTATGAACCAAATAGTCAAGAAAAACGTTTAAGGTGTCATTTCCAACTAACTTGGGGATGCCAATTCATTTGGTAATACTTTTGAGATCGCCAGAACTCAGGGCTTTGTATTTAGGTCAAGGTCAAATTGACTAAAAAATAGCATGTTTTGAATGTTTACAAAACGTTTTCCCATTTATTTGTCATTTGTTTTCCCCCTATGTCCCCAAATTTATTTAGGAGTGGTTCCCTGCATAGTCCCCCATCTTTATTCCTTTCATTTAGTTTATTTCACTAATTATAGCATCACACCATTATTTGTCTTGTAACTGACCATATGCATAGCATGGTCAGTGGGCAGCTAAAAAAAAAACGGCAAAAACCCCAATTCAAGTCAGGAAAACTTGCCCCTTTCCATTACTTCTCAATAATACTGGTAAGTTGTTCTTTAAGTTACTTTGTGTTTTTATTTGGTTCTAAGTAATTTAAAGGATCACTACATAGTTTGAGGAACAGGCGATAAAGCAAAATAACGGTTCTGCTAACACTAGACAACATCACCATGACCAGCAGCCTGGAGTGCAGACAGAATTTCTGAGGGATGTTAAGGAACTTCTGACAGTACTGAAAGAGATGGGGAATCCATTTCTAGAACAAAGTCAAGACCTACTAGTCATTGGCACAAGCGACATATCATGGACACCCAAGTGGCTGAAACGGGGAGAAGGATTGAGACCCTAGGTGAGGAGCAGTACACAAAGTTTGTGACAGAAAGGCTAGAGCAGTGTACGACACCTGTCACACAAACACTTCATACGAACAAGTTGCCACTTTTTAGTCGGCAGCCGGCCAAAGTTATCATTTCGAGGACGTACATCTCGTGTCAGACACGGGATGGAGATCTGGACAATTTCTTCTCCCATGAAAACCAGGCAGCCCCGCCAGCTTTGTTAAGCTGGAGGAAAATGCGGTTTGGATTTAAAGCAGATCTACTTCGCTGCCTGGTATCAAATCTGCTCGAAAACAATAGTGCACCTGTGGCCCAAGCAATAATTATTGATGGTGAAGCTGTGGTTCAAATGCTCAATCCTGGAACATCAAGAACATTTCAAGGGTATGGAGAAAGAGTGTTTGCCCCATACATCTTTGCTCAGCTCGGGAAAAGCATCCGCATCGACCTTGGCTAGGGTGTATACTTACCTGCTAGCCTGAAAGCCTCAATAAGGCCGGAAAGGCACCAGGAAAATGGTGGCTTCTTCTACTGTGCTGCCAAAAAGCTGGAAGGACTTCCTTCGAGTCAATGAGAACAAAACAGAATTGTTTGCTTTCCTGTCACGCGAAGAAGTTCATCTTCCTCTACCACAGGGCAAGGAACTGTATGCAACAGATGTAAGTGGAGTATTCTGCTCTCCTGCTGAGTCACACTTGGCAGGCCTTGCTCCATGCTCGCACGGGGATAGGCTGACACTCGTCTACTTCTGCATGTGGCAGATGCTGTGCAAAAAGGGTGTAAAGATCAAGCTTTCGGTACATAGCTTTGAACAAAATAGTTGCCACCATGAGTCCGACACAATGTATGACTCTCTCATTCTTTCATGCGTTCACCGGGTGTGACACTGTTTCTGCATTCAGAGGAAAGAAGACCGCCTGGGAAACTTAGAAGTCTTTCCCAGAGGTGAATGATTCCTTCAGTGAACTCCTTGCCTGGTGAGCCTCAGTGAAGGATCAATGTTACTGCCAGAGCGATTTGTGGTGCTGATACGACCGAACCAGTGAGAGTATGATAGTGAATGATGCCAGGAAACAGCTCTTCGCACAGAAGTCTAGAAACCTGGAGAACTTTCCTCCAACCCGGCAGCACTCGAGCAGCACATCAAGCGCACTTGTTACCAGGCCAACCGTTAATCAAATCAGATATTGGCCAAGAATCCAGAGATGCCAGAACCATCTGACTTGGGCTGGACAAACGAAACAACTGGGTGGCTGCCTCTTTGGACCACTCTCCCGTACACTGAACTGTGCTCTTGTTCTGGAGGCTGTTAGATTTTGATCGTTACCATAAAGATATTCATAAGTTGTAGACAGTGCTAAATTCATGTGGATATCTATAGCTGTGGTAATGAACAGGTTTTAGGTCGTATTTGGAATAGCTTTTTTGGTCTTCTGGGCCCAATTTCAGAAAGCTGCTTACCGGTAAGCAAATTTTCGTGCTATAACTGTAGCAGAAAAAAATTGCTTAAGCAGGTTAGCAAGAAAACAAGGCGTCCACCTTGCGCGTTCACAATGGATTTGCATTGTTACAAAATTCATTTTCGCCGAGTAAGCAGCATCAGGTTATAATGCTTTTTCGTGTGCTTACGGTTAGCAGTGCTATAAAGTAGAAACTCATACGTAAGCAGAGAACCGGCCGATAAGCAGCGCTATATAATTTGGCCCTGGATAGTCAAAGTGTTGGTACATGGGTCTTTTTATTATTTTTAAAAATAATGACAACAAAAAAATACAACACTTTTTTAGCCTAATATGACTTGACCTTGACCTTATTGCAAATCCCTGAGTTCTGGCGATCTCTAAAGTTTTATTTAATGAATTGGCATCCTCAAGTTAGTTGAAAATGACACCTTAAACGTTTTCTGGACTATTTGGTTCAAAAGTTACCGCGTTTGTACATTATACCATGCGGACTGGCGGCAATTTTGGATTTGACCTCTCAGGGTCATCAGAGGTCAAATCAAACGGTAAAATATACTAAATGAAAGGGATTAAGGTGGGGGACTATACAGGGGGACCATTCCTAAAGAAATTTTAGAACATAGGGGAGAAAAAATGACAAATAAATGAGATTTAACCTTTTTAAACCATTAAAAACTTGCTATTTTTAGTCACTTTTGACCTTGGCCTTGACCTTAATGCAACACCCTGAGTTCTAGCGATCTCAAAAGTATTACCAAATGAATTGGCATCCCCAATTTAGTTGGAAATGACACCTTAAATGTTTTGTCTGGACTATTTGGTTCAAAAGTTAAGCGTGTTCGTACATTAGACCATGTGGACTGGCGGCCATTTTGAATTTGACCTCTCAGGGTCATCAGAGGTCAAATCTGACTTCCCTCCACATCTGAAAATAAATCTTATGGTGAAAGCAAACTATGCTAGAAGTTTCATGCTTTTCTCAAAAAGTGCACAATTTTCTTGCTAAGCCGCTGCACTAAAACTCAGCTCAATGGAATTGTGTTTTAAATATCAAATTAAAGTCTGTTACTGCAGGCTAGGATCTTACTTTCTCAGTACCCCATCTCACACTCTGTGTCCTTCTTTCCCACGCCTGGCACTAGCACTGCACTATTCATCGGCACCTCTCAGCTCGGCTAGTACTTCACGGTCAAGTTCATGTTCCTGTGAATTGTCTTAATGGTGAGCATTATTTGTTTATCGTGCTTGCTTTACCTATATAATCAGACGTATAACCACACAAGAATGTTATTTCTTGGATTATATCAGCAGCCTCAAGAAAGACGCCAATGGAACACAAACTTTGAAAACAGATCAAGGACCAGCGACAGACAGCAAGATGAAGGCAACAGCACTGAACCAGCAGTATCAGTCAGTATTCACGAAGGAAGATACTAACCATGTCCCAACCAAGGGTCCAGTCAAAATCCATCTATGCCATATGCATCGAGTTTGATACCGATGGAATTAAAAAGCTGTTGGGGAATCACCTAAACCAAGGGAAAGCTCCGGGACCAGACCAGATACCAATACGCATTCTGAGAGAAGCTGCGCACCAGATATGTCCCGTTCTTCAGGTGATCTTTACTCAATCCTATGTAACTGGAACCTTGCCTCAGGAATAGCTCACGGCAAACATCGTAGCCATCTACAAAAAGGGTAATAGAAGCCTCCCAGTGAATTACCGCCCAGTGTCCTTGACGTGTGTAACAACTAAGCTGATGGAACATATTATCTTCCACTCAATCATGGATCACCTGGAATTGCACACTCTACTCCAACATTACCAACATGGATTTCGGAAACAACATTCCACCGAGTCGTAGCTTGTTATAACAGTCGAATAAATAGCGAGGGCTCTGGACCATCACCACCAGATTGACATGCTGATACTCGACTTCTCCAAAGCGTTCGACACTGTACCACATCAGCGCTTACTGGAAAAAATAGATCACTTCGGCATCCGAGACAACACCAAGAACTGGATAAAGGCCTGGCTGACTGCACGGACACAACGAGTAGTTGTTGATGGAGCAGCATTGGAAACCATAGATTTTGAATCAGGGGTGCCACAGGGGACAGTTTTAGGGTCACTGATGTTCCTACTTTACATCAATGATATTGGAGAGGACATTAGCTCAACCATCAAGCTCTTTGCCGATGATTGCCTCCTGTTCAGAAAGATCAACAAAGATGAGGATGCCCAGGATCTACAGAAAGACCTTCAAAAGCTGCACAAATGGAGTGAAAAGTGGCAGATGCTATCCCAGGTCGAAATTCCAGTTGATACCAGTTAAAACCAGTAAGGATTTCCAACTGGTATCTACTGGTTTCAACTGGTCTCAACTGGTCTCAACTGGTACCAGTTGATACCAGTTGATACAATTTGGAAACCAGTAGAAATACCAGTTGACATCTGAGACCAGTTGATATTACCAGTTGATTTACCAGTTGAAACCAGTAGATGATTACCAGTTGATTTACCAGTTGAAAACCAGTATGATTACCAGTTGATTTACCAGTTGAAAACCAGTAGATGATCACCAGTTGATTTACCAGTTGAAAACCAGTAGATGATTACCAGTTGATTCCAGTTGAAAACAAGTAGATGATTACCAGTTGAAAACCAGTAGATGAGTACCAGTTGATTTACCAGTTGAAAACCAGTAGATGATTACCAGTTGATTTACCAGTTGAAAACCAGTAAGATTACCAGTTTATTTACCAGTTGAAAACCAGTAGATAATTACCAGTTGATTTACCAGTTGAAAACCAGTACGAATACCAGTTGATTTACAAGTTGAAAAACCAGTTCAATGTATCTCATGAATATTCATGATTTGCATGTTTTCACAGAAAATATAATTATCATGATCTTTCAAGCAAATGTGACAATGCACATACATTTTGTGATTTACATTTTCTTAGTTAATTATTGACAAATATATTACACATGTTTTTCATCTAATTTAAGACGTAAAATTAGATATATTGATATATGTAATTACTACCCAGGTCGAAATTCCAGTTGATACCAGTTGAAACCAGTAAGGATTTCCAACTGGTATCTACTGGTTTGAACTGGTCTCAACTGGTATCAACTGGTACCAGTTGATACCAGTTGATACAATTTGGAAACCAGTAGAAATACCAGTTGACATCTGAGACCAGTTGATATTACCAGTTGATTTACCAGTTGAAACCAGTAGATGATTACCAGTTGATTTACCAGTTGAAAACCAGTAGATAATTACCAGTTGATTCCAGTTGAAAACCAGTGGATGATTACCAGTTGAAAACCAGTAGATGAGTACCAGTTGATTTACCAGTTGAAAACCAGTAGATGATTACCAGTTGATTTACCAGTTGAAAACCAGTAAGATTACCAGTTGATTTACCAGTTGAAAACCAGTAGATAATTACCAGTTGATTTACCAGTTGAAAACCAGTATGAATACCAGTTGATTTACCAGTTGAAAAACCAGTTCAATGTATCTCATGAATATTCATGATTTGCATGTTTTCACAGAAAATATAATTATCATGATCTTTCAAGCAAATGTGACAATGCACATACATTTTGTGATTTACATTTTCTTAGTTAATTATTGACAAATATATTACACATGTCTGATCATGTTTTTCATCTAATTTAAGACGTAAAATTAGATATATTGATATATGTAATTACTAACCAGAAATAAAGTGTATAAATTTATATATATGTATGCACGAACAATATATGTCAAATCACACAATACACATCTGTAATCTACTTCAAATGATCATTGTGATGGGGTAATTGCAAGAGTTAGTATATGTGGTAAATTTGGTGGCCAGATTCTAATAATGATTATTGATTATCAGTTGATTGATTACTGGATAATCATCTGAAAAATCAACTGGTAAATCAACTGGTAATTCAACTGGAAATTCAACCGGTAAATCAACTGGTCTCAGTTAGCGTTGTTTCAATTTCCATATTAAAAACCAGTTGAATCTACTGGTTTCAACTGGTACCAGTTGACTTACTGGTTTTAACTGGTACCAGTTGCCTACTGGTTTCAACTGGAAATTGAACTGGTAAATCAACTGGTAATTCAACTGGTAAATCAACTGGTCTCAGTTAGCGTTGTTTCAATTTCCATATTAAAAACCAGTTGACTTACTGGTTTTAACTGGTACCAGTTGCCTACTGGTTTCAACTGGAATTCCGACCTGGGATTCAATGTGAAGAAGTGCTACAGCATGAGAATTCATCGCAAGCAGAAACCCATCATCCGTAACTACACCATGGGAGCTGAAGTGCTCGCCGCTGTTTCCAGCCAGTCCTACTTGGGGACGGAGATCCATGAAAAACTTAGCTGGAAACATCACATTAACACTTGGATTCATTCGAAGAAACCTCAGCCTATGCTCATCTGCCATCAAGAAACAGGCATACACAACACTAGTCAGATCACAACTAGAATATGGGATCCATATCGGCAAAACCTGATAGATAGCCTTGAGAAAGTTCGGAGGAGGGGGATACGCTTCATCACAGGGAATTTCAGCCGAGAAGACAGCGTCACGGCTATGCGATTGAACATCGGACTCCCAACTCTACAAGAGCGACGACTGCAATCCCGTCTAGTCATGATGTACAAGATCCTCCACCACCAGATAGCCATCTCTCTTTCAGATTACATCTCACAGAAAGGCAGAGCTACAAGAAGTCACCATCATCTTCGTTTCACCACACTTGGTATATCCTCCGATTCTTACAAATACAGCTTCTTTCCTCGCACCATGAAAGACTGGGATGAGCTTCCTACAAATATCATTGAGCTGTCCACATTGAAGCAGTTCAAGGAAGCCATCAGCTGCGAATAGTCACAGCATCATCATCATTTTTATCATTTTTACTTGCACCATAAACATATATATAATTAGGCACATATTCAAACAAGCCGTCCACCGTCGGCAGAAGATCACCCTTGTCTAGATGCTGAACAGACTTTGACAAGTAGCAGAATAGAAGTAGAAATAGAAATTATAGCATCATATTTAATAATCGGATAATAGACGATATAGTTTGTAATGGTATAGAACTAGATCTAGCTAGTTTGTACAAAATAGGCTCATATATAGTTCACACATAGGAGCATCACTATCCTGGCTGTGTAGTAGTAAAAGTTGTGCTTTTGATTCTCAACATTTCAAACATCACTGTACAAAACTCAACTGATTTCACTCAAAATCGGTACTTTAGTGACAATTGATGACACCTAAATAGCAGGAAAATACATTTGTTCAACTCACTGATGTTAAAAAGAATAATTTAAAAATTCAAATTGTAAGTCTAGTGTCAAACTTTGCTTACAGCTTCATCGGCATGCTTGTGTGCAGTCTATGCAATATTGTGTGGTGTGTATATTTGTGTATGGGTCTAATAATACCTGCCTCACAGCAGGCATGCAGTGCTAAAGGTCAATACGCATTAGCATTGACTCTCTATGCTTTGCTGGAGTGATATTGAGCTCCTATACAAATTACAATGTAAAGTAACTACCACTACCAACCTCACCTCACGCCTCAGCTTAACTCGGCTTCAGTTTTCGAAGCGCCGTGCATTTGTAATGCAGAATTGCTTTGCTGTTTCACATGTATGCACTGCAATAATAGTTGGTTTACTTGAATGTGGATTTGTGTAATGTAAATATGTGTTTACAGACATGGCTATATTACGATGCCTCTATAGGCTCTAGTAATCCATCTCCCTTGGTATGCAGAACGAATTAATTGCATTAAATTGTTGTTGTGAGTGGATGTACGTAGAAGAGGTGGAGGGGATGATGCTTAGATGGGAACATGCTACTGACATTTATATATCTCCTACACGTAATTATAATGGGATACATTTCAGCTTTTTACTCATAATCATAATCTATGAAGGGGGGGCATACTCCCATTATAATATAATGGGAAATAAATATGATAAAACAAAACAGATAACAATTTATAAAGAGAAGAGGAACATTGGAGAGAGGAAATATAATTAAGGCCACATAAACTTAAATCCTATTTTCTCATCCCCACTCCCTTCCCTTGTTTAAGTTGGCCGCCTCAATATTTTTTGTTATTTTCTGAAATAGGACATCTACACAAGAAAAATCATTTTTAGGAAAGGATATCATCTGATGGCAGGACGTCAATCCCGTCTGTTGTTAACCTATGCAAGAAGAAGCAAGTGCTACGTTTAGGCACCTGGAATGTGAGAACAATGAACCAGTTAGGAAAACTGGAACTCCTGATAAAGGAACTACAGAGTATGAAACTAAACATAGTTGGACTAAGCGAAACCAGATGGAAAGGAGAAGGAGTACTCAAACCAGACAGAGACACCACTATTGTCTTCTCAGGAAAGGATAGCGGCAAAAGTGAAAGTGGTGTAGCCATCTTACTCACAAACGAAGCCAGAAATGCACTGGATGCATACACTCCAGTATCAGAGAGAATTGTGATGGTCAGACTGACAGCAAAACCAAAACACCTCACCATCATCCAGGTCTATGCTCCCGCATCAACACATGACATGAACACTATAGAACAGTTTTATGGCCTACTACAAACAACTGTGGATAAAGTAAACAGTGGTGACACACTAGTAATCATGGGAGACTTCAATGCTAAGATTGGAAAAGGTGAAGACATCAGGTGTGGAGTAGGCAAATTTGGCCTTGGCAGTAGAAACGAGAGTGGAGATAAATTAGCAGAATTCTGTCATGTCAATAACCTTATTATAACAAACACAACGTTTGACCACCACAAGAGGAATCTATACACTTGGAAATCTCCTGGGGACAGGTATAGGAACCAAATCGACTACATCTTGATCAGGCGCAGGTGGAAGTCAAGCATCAAAGACGCCAAAACTTTCCCAGGAGCAGACTGTGATACGGACCATATACTGTTAGTCGCAAAGATGCAAATCAAACTGTCTAAAGTCAGCAAGATACCAAAATCAAGAAGACTGAATGTCAAATCACTTGAAGACCCCAAAACTCTACAGTCTTTTTTGAACTCATCAGAAGCCAAATTCAAGAAGAATCTATCAGAAGTAGAAGCCAACACAGAAGCTTCATCAGAAACTTTATGGACAGTCTACAAAACAGTACTTAAATAATCTGCTGAAACAACCCTTGGTAAAGCAACAAGACGTGCTAAGAAGCCCTGGATTAGTAACGAAGTCCTCTTACTAGCTGAAGAGAAGAGCAGATTAAGACGGGATAAAGGCACAAAAGCCAAGGAAGAAAGGTACAAGAATCTAAGATCAGAAATCCAAAGAAAAATAAGGAAGGATAAAGCATACTGGTTGGAAGAAAGATGCAGGGAAGTGAACGATTTCAACATAGCTGGTAAAGCCAAAGAAATGTACTCAGCTATCAAATCGGTCAAGACCAACCCCAGAGAAGCACAACAATCATGCATAAAAGACAAGAACGGAATCATTTTAGATCAAAGGAAAAACATAATGGACCGCTGGAAAGAATATGGAACTGAGCTTTTCAAAAGACCAATTGATGAGAGTCCACAAACGGAAGAGAAGGTCCCCACAATGGAACAAGAACCAGTGCCACTTCTTTCAGAAGTTGAACATGCGGTGAAGAAGCTCAGAGCAGGGAAGGCACCAGGAATTGATGGAATACCAGCCGAACTGGTGAAAGCTACAGGACCATATGGTATCAAATTTCTCCACAAATTGTGTGCGAGCATTTGGACTTCTTGCCATTGGCCAGATGAATGGAAGATACAGGAATTTGTTGTTCTGTTTAAAACTGGAGATAAAAAACTGTGCTCAAACTACAGGACTATTGCCCTTATCAGTCACACCAGCAAAATCTTACTCGTGATAATTGTTAACAGGATGAAACAAAAGTTGGAACAAGAGCAACCAGAAGACCAGGCTGCCTACAGAAAAGGCAGAGGGACCAGGGACATGCTTGTATGTTTGCAAGTTTTACTTGAGAAGGTGATTGCCATGGATCAACAAGCTTTTATTATGTTCATAGACTATTCAAAGGCGTTTGATTCTGTAAGCCACAACAAACTTTTCTCCATCTTCTTAGATATGGGCTTCCCTAAACACCTCGTCACTTTAATCCAATCTCTCTATGTAAACCAAAGAGCTAAAATCCGTTGGGATGGTGAACACACTGAAGAGTTTGAGATAGGAAAAGGTGCAAGACAGGGCTGCATCTTATCACCATACCTCTTCGTCACATACACGGAAAGTGGGATGAGGGAAGCAGATGTTGCGCACTATGGCATTAAATTTGGTGGCAAAAACATCTCAAATCTCAGATATGCTGACGACACAGTACTTATTGAATCTTCCAAAGATGGAATTGAAAGTCTCACACATGCAGTAAACGATGCCGGCAAGAAACTCAACTTACATCTAAATGTTAAAAAGACCAAACTCCTAGTTGCTGGTAAAACCTCAGATACCGATCGCAGCATCCAGATCGACGGGGAAACAGTCAACGATGTGGAAAGCTTCAAATATCTTGGATCTACAAAGAACAGCGATGCCAGCTGTACCACTGATATAAAGATCAGAATAGCTATAGCGAAGAAGAGAATGGTTGACCTGCATGTACTTTGGAATGACAGGAACATATCAACCGGCCTGAAAATAAAACTGGTCAAAACCCTGGTTTGGAGTGCTTTACTTTATGGTGCTGAAAGCTGGACACTGCTCAAAGCCGATGAAAATCGCATCATGGCAGCAGAAATGTGGTTTTGGAGGAGAATGCTCAAAATCAGCTGGAAGGACAAAAGAACCAATCTCAGTGTCCTACAAGAACTTAACACAGAAAGAGATCTCCTTGGAAAAGTGGCCCGCCTCAAGATGGGTTACTTCGGACACATTCTGCGTGGCAGTGGGAACCCCTTAGCAGCACAAATAATAAAAAGCCAAGTAGAAGGAAAAAGAAAGAGAGGCAGACAGAGAAAGCAGTGGTTTGATAACATCAAAGAATGGACAGGTCTCACATACACAGAAGCCAAAAGATTAGCACAGGATAGAAACAAATGGAGAAAGACAACAAGAAGATGTGCAGATGTGGTCGCCAATCGCCAGCAACTGACGGCGGCAACCAGAACCAGAGAACTGCATACAGGGTAATCTGGGTAATTCTGGCTCCCTTTTCATTGTTTTCTTCAATTGCTAACGGATAGGGTTACATAATTTACACCTGTGAATGGATGTGGATGTTAATTATGATGATAATTAGCATAAAATAAACCATGAAAATATCTTAATATGTTGGTCAATCAATCAACCAGTCAGTCTGTAAGTCAGTTAATCAAACAAACAATCAGTCGGTCTATCAATCATTCAATTACTTGACCAACCAACCAATCAATTACTTAAGCTGTCAATCATTCCATCGATCAGTGACCCAGTCCATGAATCAATGAAGTAATGAATCACCCAGTTAATTGATTAAATCAATATCAGTCAATCAATCAGTCAATCAATGTATAAGTTGATCAATAAGTCATTCAATCAATCAGTTAGTCAATCAACCAAACAATCAGTCATTCAATTGATCAGTTAATCAGTCAATCTTGCAATCAGTAGGGCGATCACTCATCTAACCAACCAATCAATCACTTGACCTGTCAATCATTCTGTCAATCAGTTGGTCAATAAATCCAACAGTAATTAATCAATGAAATGAATCAATCAGTGAATCAATGATGCAATCAGTTATTCAGTTAATATATTAATCAGTAAGTCAATCACCTGACCTGTCAATTATTACATTGATCTACACCTATAAAACAAAATAATAATGAACAAGAGGCGTAATTCCTGTTCAATAATCTTTCTTTTAGTGTAATTCACTCTTTCTTCTTTAATCACTCTGCAGAGAAGTGTAATTGTGGTACGGTTAATTGTTAACAGACCGCTTTTCATCAGCTGTAAAAACAAAATTAATGCATGGCACCGGTACTTCTCCCTTTCCTCATTTAAGGGAAATGTTATAGGAAATATAGCATACCGTTTAGTGGTGAAGCTCTGGTCAATCCATTAGAGGGGGGCAGGGGGCATAGGTCTTACTCAATGAATAACATGCACATTACAAAGGCTGCCATGGAGGGGGGAGTTTAGGAGGGATATTATCTTTTTGTCTGACCCTTTTCCTACTCTTTCTTTTTATTCCCCTCTCCCACTATCTCTTTCCCTTTTCATTTCTTTTTTTGTTTGTTGGGGGTGGGAGTGGACGGGGAGGGGGAGGCAATACTTTTTCCAGTGTCCCTGGTAACACCAGACTGTTCCCATTTATGAGTTGTTAGACAGCGTTGCTCTTGAGTCACAAGAGGTTAATTCAGATTTGATGTCAAATCTGCCATCAGTAGAAGTGCAACCATGCATAAAAGGTGAAAAGTTGAATAACCTACCATATGTCTACCAACAAGTGTACAGTACCATTGTCTATCATGATCTACCAAAGGTGACAGGTTGAATAATTTACCATTGTTGTTAGAAATATAAACGTCTCTACTTTAAATATTATCTGCAAACTGCCAAGTGCCATCTTCTTCTTATCGAGTCACTACACAAGTCTCGTCCAGTGGTCCACACAGGCTTTGGCACGGCAATTCACGGCTTCCAGGTCATCTTGGGTGCATGGCTCTGGCAGGTGTGGGCAGACTAGCAGGTGTTCCATTGTCTGTTCCTGGCCGCTTTCACATGTTGTTTGTTCATCTCCTAGACCCCATCTCTGCATTAGGACTCTGCATCGTCCGTAGCCAGTTCTTAGGCGGTTGAGGCTAAGCCAGGTAGGCCAAGTCTCACTGGAGCCGGATGCGAGGGATTCCTTCGGGCTCAGGGATAGTTTATGTGGAGTGGTCTGGACGTGGTTGGACCACAAAGTCATCCTTTGGTTGTGAGGGCTGGTATTAAGGGGCTCTACAGTGTGCAGAAAGCTGCGTCTGGATTTGAGCCGCTTGCCCACTGGCTGTTGTTCGAAGAGTGGGTGGAGTGGATTATTCTCTTGTTTGTCCTTTTTTTTTCTGGGACAAAACCAGCCTTCTGACGTGTGGAGGGGCGATGCCGCAGAGCAGGTAGATGTCTTCTACTTTAGTTGGCCTAAGGAAACCAGTGATCGCTCTGCAAGATTAATTTAGAGCTGGATCGATCTTGGATGCATGGGCCGACCTACTCCATACTGGTGAAGCATACTCCGCAGCAGAGAAGCAAAGCGCAAGTGCTGTCGTCCGGATTGTTCTGGCATCAGTCCCCTAGTTGGTATTGGCAAGCTTCTTGAGGATGCTATTGCGGGCTCCAACTTTTGCCTTTGTGTTGGCAATATGGTTCTTGTAGGTTAGGGAACGATCCAGTGTGACGCCTAGGTAGACTGGGTTGGGTGTGTGCTTCAGCCTTTTCCCATACCAGCTGATCCTAAGTTGATGGTTGGCATCCGTGTTCTAATTGAGATGGAATGCACTTATCTGAGTTTTATCAGGGTTAGCTCTCAGGTGGTTGGTCGCATAGTATGGGATGAGTCCAGCCAGGGCACCACTGAGGGACTCCTCCAACTTCACAAAAGACTGGTTCTGGGTGGTGATGCAGATAATCGGCGTAGAGGAAGCTCCTGGTGTTTGGGTGGATCGGTTGGTCGTTCGTGTACACGTTAAAGAGCAACGGTGCGAGCACACTTTCTTGTGGGAGGTCATTTTTCTGCCTGCGCCCTCTGCTGCGATTGCCGTTGAGGACCACAAAAAATCGCCGATTGGACAGCAACGTCTGGATGAGTCCAGTCAGTCTCACATCCTTTGTCAGCTCAAATATCTTCCTGGTGAGGATTCTTTGGTTCACAGTATCGTAGCCAGCAGAGATATCAACGAAAGCAGCACCGGTGATTAGCTTACTCTCATACCCGTCCTCAATGAACTGAGTGAGGTTTAGGAGTTGGCCAGTGCATGATTTTCCTGGCCTAAACCCTGCTTGTTCCGGAATGAGATGTTCATCCACGAATGGGGCGATGCGGTTGAGGATAAGCCGCTCGAACAGCTTATATGTATGGCACAGTAGGGAGATATGTCTGTATCTCTTTGGGGTGGCTGCGTCTTTGCCAGGCTTCAACAGAGCAATAACTTTGGATTTTCTCCAGAGCTTTGGGATGTTGTTGGTGCCCAAACATTCGTTGAACATTTTGAGGAGCCAGTTGAGAGCGCCTGGTCTAAGTTGTTTGATATGCTCGCAGAGGATGTCATCATGTCCAGCAGCTTTGTTGTTTTTCATTGCTTTGATGGCAGCAAGCAGGTCGTTCATGGTGAACGGTTTAGTGAAGCCTGGGACATCTTGAGAGTTTGGAGCGTCTGGTACCTTAGGGAGCCTGGCTCTTCTGGGGTGATGGTCAGGGTTTCCCCGGCCATTCACTAGGAGTTGGTGGGCAACTTGGTTGGCAGTGACTTGAGATCTTGGTTGGGCCTTTGTATAGTCGTTGCCCAGTATCCAGATCGTTTTCCATGCTTTCGTGCTGCTATGTGTCATATCGGTGGATTGTATGAACTTCTGCCACTTCTTCCTTCTAGATTCACCAATTTCCTTGGTCAAATTGTCTCCAGATTCCAGTGTCTCCTCACTAAAGGGGTCCATCTGGAAGTGTTCGATGTAGTCTTCATACATCACCTTAGAGTGGTCTGTCAAGCCTTGAATGTAGCTTGTGCGACAGCCTCGGGGGATGTTACGCCTTGAGGATTTCTTCATCAACTCTGCAAAGGTGTCGTAGTTTTTGGGGGTGGCAGGTACTGTAGGTCTTGGATGTAGGAGTCAAAGTCCTTAGCAAACTTTTCCCAGTTTGCCTTCCTCAGATTGAAACGACGTCGGAAGGGTGCTGCTCGTGGAGTAATGACTGCATTAACCTTAAGCCCTATCGGTCGGTGCTGAGAGTGAGGGATTGGTGCAACCTCATGGTACTCCATGTCCTCCAAAATGGCCGCATATAGCCTTGCTGCAGACTGTATAATTTCCCACTTTTCTGTGGCAGACCTGCCGCAGGCTGTTCCTGCGGCATAATGGTATGCAGCAAGTCTGGAGCAAAGTTTCGCCCTGCCGCAGTTCTGCAGCAGACTGTTCCTGTGGCACACTAGTATGCGGCAAGTCTGGAGAAAAGTTTCATCCTGCCGCAGATCTGCCGCAGACTGTTCCTGCTGCATACTGGTATGCAGCAAGTCTGGAGCAAAGTTTCGCCCTGCCGCAGATCTGCCGTAGACTGTTCCTGTGGCAAACTAGTATACGGCAAGTCTGGAGCAAAGTTTCATCCTACCGCAGATCTGCCGCAGACTGTTCCTGTGGCATACTGGTATGCGGCAAGTCTGCAGCAAAATTCCTTTCTGCCGCATACTTTGGCATACTCTTTGCCGCATACTAAAAGTCTGCCGCAGATCTGCGGCAGGTCTGCGGCATACTTTTCACTTTCCTATGGGAAGTCTGCATGCAAGTGAGATTTCTTTTCAAAATGGATGAGCTCTAAATGATGACTCAGACCATTGATTCAATAGTATTGGGACATTTGCACGACACTCTTCTTTTTTTTTAAATAAATGTGCAACAACATTTATTTTGTAAAAAAATCGACAAATGTGTGAACAAAATATAAAATTCCACTGATTCTTTCTAAAAAAAAACCTTCAAAGTCACCATAGACCGAAAACTCGCTTATGGTTGGTTTAGGCATTGAAGTAAAATATTATTACATTGGTACCCAATGAAGAGGAAATTTGAATATTTAGGATTGTTAAGTTCGAACGTGGGGGGGGGGGGACCCCAGTCTACCTAGTGGCCAACCTGCACATATACCAACAACTTTTTGGAGGAAAGACCCAGAGGTTACAGGTGAAGCTATACCTAATCATCATAAACATTGTAACATTGTCAAATTCACCTGTTTTTGTCATTGCAGTTTGGAGCTGGAATTTTTTTAAGATCTAATGCTTCCTCGCTATAAACTCAAACGTCTCTGACTGTGTGACCCGTCAAAGCGTAGTTTGCCAGTGAACAGTTTGCGTTGGTGGCTTCCACTCTACACCTCCCCTTCGTCTTGGGCATCATACTTCAAGTCATCGCACCCACTGCCTGGTCAACGACGTCGTCCAATGACCAGTTCGTCTACGAGGATGTCTTCAATGATCCTCGTCGTGATGCACAGATCAAGGAGAGCTTCCCTGAGGGGTTCATCTGGGGTGTAGGAACGTCCGCCTACCAGGTGGAAGGAGCGTGGAATGAAGCTGGGAAAGGCAAGTACATATATTTACTTAAGCCCCACTGCACTACGTATAGCTACTTGCGCCCTCTATATAACAAACAATGCATAATCGGTGACCACTGGTCCCCCATGATCCTCTTTTTCTAATGAGAGCTGATTTGATGAGATAACCACCTGTCCAGTGAGTTCTTGCAGGGAGTTCTAATCTCTATCGTACACTAATTAGTACAGATGGGCTTTAAATAGGATGTTATTCACTCAATAAAAAAGAATGAACATGTAAATTATTCAAGTATAGTAAAATAAAAAAAAATATAAATATAATACAACATAAAATAAAGCATTTACCCTGAATAAATCATATAAATACAAAGTAGGATAAAAAAGAAAGAATGCAAGAAGGAGAAAATATTGACCAAGGACTGTGTGTGAAGGGCCATAGCAAAATCACCAGGTGAAATTAAAAGAGTAATAAGGGGAAAAACAAATGCTGCTTCAATTACACCATTACAATTGTTCAATTCTCGCTACCCCAAATAGCGATTCTGCCGAGATCCGGAGAAAATCCTGAAAACGCGCATTGCATTATGGGATAGCTTTTCGACATTACAGCTTCCTGTGCAGGCGTTCGTGATCACAACCCTCTCTTTCACGGTAGAGTTTAACGGCCTTTTGTGCTAAAGTCATTAATTCTGCCCGAAGCTTTCCATTGCATATTATAATCTGTACAAATTACACTGATTGGCATCGATTTTAGCGTGCGTGAAAACTCTGCACAGCGAACACAGGCGCTAGCGCCAGCGGGATGGGACTCTATACCGGAAGTTGTAGTGACGACCCAAAGAGTGAAAATTACCTCGTCTAGCGAATTTCGAGATTTTCGTACCTATTTAGGGTAGCGAGAATTGTTGGCAAGAGCTGTGTTTAACAGAAATAGAATGTTATATTTGGGTAAAGGTGAAACTGAAACATAACTTTTGAGCTTTTCTCATTATTTTGATAATTGTTAGTAGAAATATCATAGTATAATTGTACCCTGGGAAGGGTTGCTCTTCAAATGACCTCATATTCATGATTCAAAGAGTTTAAGTTGTAAAGTGTGGACCGAACTGTCATGCCACATGTGTGAATTGTGTCTTTCTGTTTACCCATGATTTGTCCTATGTGCTTTGCATGCATTAAATTTCTAGCAAGATCCAGTCAATATAATTTCTTTCAGATCATTGCAAAACCTCAGTAACCACCAATTATTATGTATTATATACCTCACTTAAGAAATCCAGCCATCTGATTGGTCGAATTGCATTCATAAACTTCAACTGTTCCTGTAAAATTCTCGGTAACCATGCTTAAAACATTTCAATATTTGTAATAACCATGGTTATTAAAAATAGTTGGTCAGCCTCCATGGTTACCCCATAGGTTTACATGTTAAAAAATGGTTTGAGCGATGGAGGGTACCGTATGTGTGCGAAGGATTGGTCGGTAATTTCAATACAATTGAATCTCGATCGATCTTATCGACAATTTTATCTTGCATTGTTGACATGAAGACGAAAATAAACTTCCAAAAACAAAAAAACAACATCTGCCGATAGATCTTGATCTAAGTTCGTGCCAATATGCATTGCAAAGGTAAAAGAAGAGCCCGTATATGGAGCTTTTGCGAAGCATTCATCACACGCGAAGCCGGTTTCAATCCATCTAATGTATATATTCTACAAAACTGCCAAGCATGTTAACATCGCGCGATGGCCGAGAGGTCTGAGGCGCTGACTTTAAATACATCACCTTTTGTACGCAAGAGTTCGAATCTCATCTTCGACAAAAAAAAAGTATTTTTTATTTTTAATTTTTTAGTCTATTTTTTTCGGCATATAAAAGTATTAATGGCTGCTTTAATATTCGAGAAATAGTTGTTTTTATACGCTCTCGGGAAGGTTACAATTGGGCTATTCCCCTCGGCACGCCTCGGGTAATAGCACAATTCTAACCTTCCCTTGAGCGTAATAAAACAACTATTTCTCTCAAAGCAGTCATTAATACTATACTACTACATAATCCAATTACCGGTAGGTCAATTGCTTCTAGAAAGTTTGACAATCAAAATTGCATGACAACAACTCAACTTTGATATTTATTTCCCATCCCTCCAGGCCCGTCAGTATGGGACATGTTCACCCACACGCCAGGCAAGATCCATGAGAATCAAAATGGCGACGTGGCTTGTGACAGTTACCATAGATACGCTGATGACGTCCGCTTGATCTCTGACCTTGGTGTGACCCACTATCGCTTCTCATTGTCCTGGTTACGAATATTCCCCAAGAGGTTTGTCGATGAATCTTAGAAAATGTGAAATATAGATATCATTTTTTTAATTTTGTTATTTATGTTTTTATTAATTCATGTAGGTATGTATGTATTGTCAGTACAAGACTATGTCTTGCGATGGCCTATACGTATAGCTAAGAAGAAGAAGTATTTTTAATTTGTATGCCTCCGTTACAAAGTATCCAGAGACATTATATTTTGGGGTTGTCCGTCCGTCTGTACGTCCTGTTCTCGTGATCGCATTAACTCAAGAACCAATTGATGGATTCCCGCCAAACTTGAGTCATGTATGTATCTTGCAGAGCCAATGAACTGATTAGATTTGATTTTGGGGGTCATGAGGTCAAAGGTCACAGGGCTCATTATGTATGCAAAAATAGCTCCCAGATCACCCTCCAATATCTCAGGCTGCTCTTTAAATTGTACTTTGCAGTTTTCATCATTTCCAGTGTAGTTATTAGATGTCTTCCTTAGGTGCATGCATCTTGGAGGGGTGGAGTAATACCACTCTCTTACTGATGCCCTCCTAGATGCTGCTATTCAACATCCTGTTATATACTCTGTATCACTTGATCTGCCAAAAGGGCTTTTAAATTATTACACCGACTCTAAGTCCCGAACCGTCAATGATAAATCATGTGAGGTACCTCTTGGAAACACCTGGGTTGAGAATGGCAAAATAGATAGAAAGCTTACCAAAAGAGCTCTAACTTGACTCTGCAGCATATACAATGCATTGATGCTGTTACAGTCAAACCTGTCTACAGCGACCGCCCAAGGGAAACACAAAAAGTGGTCTTTGTAGACAGGTTTCTTTAGTACATATACATGTTTCAATGAGAAACCATTTTCAAGGGAAAGAAACAAAATTGCTTGTTGTAGACAGGTGGTCATTAAAGCAGGTTTGACTGTATATTTTTTTTACTACCAAAACAGGTGAATCCTACAGGGGAGCAGTACCACCACCGTCTGATTGATGCCCTCCTTGCTGCCAAAATCAAACCTGCGGTTACCCTCTCCCATAATGATCTTCTTGAGACGTTACAGGATCTCGGTGGATGGGAAAATGAGATGATGGTGGTCTATTTCAACGACTATTCTGATTTCTGTTTCAAGGAGTTTGGTTCAAAGGTGGGTTGGATAGAAGATTTGAGATGACGAAAAGAACATCTACCGAGAAACAAAAACAATTTTTATCGAAAGTAATATCGCTAGTGTTATTCGTTTGTCTCGCAATGTGGTCAATAAGGAATCTAAAAGATCACGACGTTTCGTGCGCTATCTGCACCACTTTGTCAGGTGATAAAAACTAATGTAAGCAAGGGTCTTTTATACTTTACGGGAGGACCGGCGGAGCGGTCTATAATTCGATCGATAATTGGAACAATAACGCACAATGCCTATTGATGCGTAGATATGAACGTTGTAGCAAGAAGGTGGCCGGGTTCACCAATCACTTAACCTTTTTGGTTCGTTACATTAAAGCATCCGTAGTCCCCAATGACCTACGGATTAAACCCCCGATGCGTACCATCACCCGATACCAATACAGTTACAGTAAAGTATCGAAGCAGATTACCCAAAGTTGCTCAGTAATATCGTAGCAGAATACGTAATCTAAAACCCAGGTGACAAAGTTGCTATGGTAATGAACTGGAACTATTGTCACCTAGGTTAGATTTATAGAACAGTAGTGAACTGTAGGATTGAGTAATTTGTGCGCCCTGATAGTACACTGGTCTGATGAGTTTTCTTTACTCCAGACTTTACCTATTTTTAATCGCATGGGCAATGAAAATATAAATGATATAAAATAAAACGCGTGCATGCTCCTATGTGTAAGTTGTTCATGTTGTTTAATGTTCACTTATTAATTTAGATTTTGTTGGCACTGACATAACTTTTTTTAATTCACTTTTTTAAATATTTTTAGGGGGTAGCTAGGGCAATGCTTCATGCATGCATAAACGACGAATTAAGCAAGATCATAGCTTTAAAAGAACCTAGCGGTAAAGAGTGCCAATTAATCACCAAAACAAAGGTTGTAGTGAAGTTAGGAGTTTCATTTGTTCATAGGCCGATTGTATAACATTTTAAAAGAGCTATACATTGATATTACCCTATTTTATCGTCTTGTGAGTAGACTATTACCTCTTACTTAAATGTTATCCAGATTACGGTAGCCACAGTAACGCACTGTTCCTCTTTATCACCTGAGTATTATAGTGTCTCGCCTTCTTTCCTCGTCCCCTTCGATTCTCTCGATCCCTCATCCCCATTTTCCTTTGATTTTCCCCTGCCCCCCCCCCACCCCCCATGCACCCCTTCAGCCATTTTCCTCTCTTCGCCGTAAACCCAATCATCTTTCCCCCATCCTCTCTAAACTCGTTCTTCCGCCGGTTTGCTTGCTCATCCCTCCCCTTCTCCCCTTGCCTTACCGCTTCCCCTCTCTAGCTCTCTGTTTACCACTCTCTCCTTCTTTCTTCTCTCCCCTTTCATCCTCTCCTTCCTCATTCTCCTCCAACTTTCGTCTTCTACCTTTAATTCGCTCTTATCCGTTAATCCCAGTTTATCCAATCCTTTCCCCTAGTTCCTTCACTCCCTTTTCCCAAACCTTCATCAACTCATTCTCCAGTCGGCCTGCTTATTCCGCCACACGCCCCCCCCTCCTCAATCTTCCTTCCCTCCACCCCACACGCGCTCTTTCTCCCTCTCTCTTTCCCTTCACTATCCTGCGCTAGCTCTTCTTATTTCCCCTCATTTCCTAAACGCTCCACGGAGTATACGCCCTTATTCCCTTACCCGGCCGGCCGCCCTCTTAAATCCAAAAGAATGCCCCCTTTCGCCTTCTCCCCACCTCCGCTCCCTTTTCTCCGCGTCTCATTAATGTTGGTCCCTCTCTCGATCCCCCTTTCTCCCTGCTTCCCCTCTAAAGGCGCGGATCCAGGTTTTCTAAGGGGTGGGGGCCCAATTTTTTTTATTTTTGCTCCCGGAAATTTGAAAATCGCGCCAGCCGAAAATACGCTCAGTGGGGGGGGGGGGGGGGGGTGGCGGGTAGTAGTGAGCACATTTCTTTTTTGGGGGGCCCTCTAAAATTTGCTCCCCCCCTCTTCCCCCTTGAGCGCCAGGGGGGGGGGGAGGTATCTCCCCAAAAAAGGTAAAATTAACATGTTTTTACACGTTTTACTTTCAAAGGGGGGACGGGACGCCCCCCCCCCCCCCCGGATCCGCCACTGCCCCTCTCTAACCTCGCTCTCTCAGCTCCACCGTTCCTCTCTGTTTCCTCCAAATTTTGTTCCGTCTCTAATCTCCCCTTAGTGGGTTAGTGAGCACACTTTATTTGGGGGGGGGGCCTCTAAAATTTACCCCCCCCCCTTGAGCGCCAGGGGGGAGGGGGGGCATCTCCCCAAAAAGGTAAAATTAATGTGTTATTTTCAATGGGGGGAGGGGAACGCCCCCCCCCCCCCCGGATCCGCCACTGCCCCTCTCTAACCTCGCTCTCTCAGCTCCACTGTTCCTCTCTGTTTCCTCTACTATTTTTTCCCCCTTTAACCTCCCCTTAGTGGGGTAGTGAGCACATTTTTTTTTTTTTTTGGGGGGGGGGCTCTAAAATTTGCATCCCCCCCCCTCTCCCTTGAACGCCAGGGGGGGGGCATCTCCCCAAAAAAATTAACGTGTTTTTACACGTTTTATTTTTGAAGGGGGACGGCCCCCCTCCCCCCCCCCCCCCCCTCGGATCCGCCACTGCCCCTCTCTAACCTCGCTCTCTCAGCTCCACCATTCCTCTCTGTTTCCTCTACTTTTTGTTCCCCCTTTAACCCCCCCATTAATTCCTCTTTCTCCCCCTGCTTTCACGGAGTCTCCTCATTGTATATAATATCACCTCACATCTCTTGGCCTTCCTCCTCTTTCAGCCTAAAATCATTTATCGGGCATATATCATTATTATTGTCCCACTCATTTCTAGCCCTTCCTCCATTATCTTCCCTATTTCATCCTCTTTTTCCTCACTCGATCCATCTCCTCCCTTCTACCCTATTCCACTCTATATACCTCTCTCTTCTTCCTCCTGCTCCCGCCCTCTCTTTACCCCTCCCCCTCTGTTTTCCACACTCAGTCTCCTTCTCGCCTCGTCCCCTTCTATTCTCTCGATCCTCCTTCCCCACCCTCTCTAAACTCATTCTATTGCCTCATTCGCCGTCTTGCTCATCGTGTTCCTTCTCCCTCTCTAATTGCCTCCAACCCTCTCTCTCTCTCTCGTTCCATACTGAAATACTAGTGTTAATGTTTGTCACACAATAGTATACATGGATACACAATGTAAATCAAGACGCTATGTAGAGCGGTCCAATGATGGTTAGACCTGTATGGGAGGGGGAATGAAATGTTTCCCCGACATCACTGTTTTGGGGAAAATATATCGGGAATCCAACCCGCCCACCTTCAGGCAAGAGAAACAAATTAAAATGATATCAACTTGAATAAAAGTAAACGATATAGGTGATGGAAAAATTTTACTTAGGACCTAGCAAGTTTAATTTTCTGCTATATTAATATATTATCCTCGTCTCCTCATGTAGAAAACAAAACCCGTTACAATACAAAATATGGGGCACTTATCCCTCTTCACCAACCCCTCCCCGAATCAAACAATATGTACAACTCATGGTTGGGAGGAACAAAAATTGATATTCCTCATAAAAGGAATCAATGTTACTGATCATGCTGAGCTTATAATGCAGTCGCTTGTCTTCAAACATTTTTTTATATATGAAACAGCTACTGAGTGGCCGGTGGCCTTCTATCACCCTGCCCAATTCGCGTTCCAGAGAAGAACAAAGTCCACACGAAGAAATAAAATTCTCGACAAGAGTCAAGTGTTGAAGTGGATAGTAACTTTATTACAATTTATTACATATAATCACAAAAAGTCACATCTATGGGCTGGACGCCCCGAACTCTGCTAAGACTTTAGCACCTCATGGCGGCAAAGGAAATGGAGTATGAAACAAAATGAGGAAGTCATCCGAAAAGTAAAAGCTCGCACCAATTCAGAAACTGCTTCCCATTTTATACTTTCTGAGACGTGTTGCCCCTTAAATGGGCGTGTCACTACAAGGCATTGCGTCAAATTAATCCCTGGAACCATATACACCCATATTAAAAGGAACTTTATTAATTTTGCGAAATTAACCTCCAAAGTTGAGCTCACCGGACCCACCATTACTCCTCTACAATCCATTGATTGAGTTTATGTGTATTGCAAGTAGTCCACAGTCAGGAGGGTCACAAACCCCTCTACATGTACATCCACTATCACACCTTGATTCTTGAAGAGCCATGTTATTTGAGATGAACTCGGTAGAGGTATCCACATTGTTTTCGAGTTGCACGCTCCTTTTGGTGACTGCTCCCCTTCAGCTACAAGTACAGCAAAGTCCAATGGCATCCTTGTACGCAATTCTGACAAGCCGGCTGTTCATGAATAAAATATAAACTATTTCCAAATAGTATACAACTTTAAGAAGTAAAGCTGACATCATCAGTGTATTTCTTCTTTGTTTTCTTCTTGTTCTACACCTTCTAGTAAGTAATCTTCAAAGGGCTATTAGTTTTATATAAACATATTGTTCGCTCGACAGGAGTACATTCCTTATTTTCCATGCTTATCAGCCCAACGACAGATCCCAGATAATTATAATAATACATGGTCTTCATGGTCTGAAATGAAATTACTGTATTACCAAACATGCCTTTCATTACTAATATACTACGTTTGTGTAAAAGATCTAATTAAACATTCAGACCATTGTTTTTAAAATGGCATTCACAGAGAAATCATAGAATTGAATTCCAAAAATACTTGACATCGGCAACTTTACAGTGTAAAAATCTCATTCTGATCTGAGTTGTAACAACCAAAGGTGTCCAATAATTTTTTATTTTTTTTACCGTTAGTATGCAAACATATTTTTCTTTATCACACTTCTCGGGCAAGTACCTCCAGGTCATCCAAGATACAGCCATATGACATATTTAGATCTTGTACTGCTAGGCTGACCGCCCTACCACCCCCATTTTTGTTTAAAATCACCAATCCAGACGTTGAACTTGGGTTACTGTTGTTAAGAGAATATATTGTGAAAGTGGGATGGGTTGCATGTGGTAAGGATGTGTTGGTTAACAATTGCAACAGAAAGTTCTCGCTCTTCTATGGGGCGACTTACTTCAGACACTGTCATCTGGCCTCCAAGCTTTAGACAGCAAGGTCCTTGTCTACCATATCATCGTGAGCTTCTCATTCTACCGTTCATTTGCATGAAATACATTACATGTACAGGCACCTGTTTGTGTAGAGACATAAAATAAACTCACTTTTATGGCATGTTCATTCATGAAAGCAATGTACAGTACTAATTATAAAGTGAACAGCAGGGTAGGGTTCTTGCAGAATTTCTAGAACTCGCAGTAAGGGTGTAATAAAATATAAACTTTGAACAATACTGGTATGTAGAAAGGGATTTAGGGTAGCCCGAAATTGTGTCCGGCAATGTTTAAAGGAGCTACACAAAGAAAATTCACTAACAACTGATAATTAGAACAAATTACATATGGATGGAAAGATTTTCTCTTGAAAAACACGAATAATTTGCTGAGAAATCATATAGATATCATGGAAAGGCGTAAAATGCAATTTTTCAAGACCCTTCTGAGACCCCCAAGCGCCCCCGAACGTAAGCCAAACACACGAGCGTAGCGAGCTCTGAATAGTGACGAAACACACTCGACAAACAGCTCAGTGCCGTTTAGCAGTATGTAGCTATTGACGCTCTATAAAGGACCGCTGATTAAGGCGGAAAATCTGGATCTCAAAACTAACATTTTTGAGAGTTGATTACTGCGGGCACCAAACATATTTTGAAGAAAAGAGTTGTTGTATTTGATCAGCAAGGCTTCCCCTTCGCAATGATATGAGTTGTGCATCAATTTAAAACACTTTTGATTCTTCGTGTGGCTACTTTAATACATTTAGGGTTGACAATATGTTTAGCAATGGATCCAGGATTAAAGTTAAGAATTCATTTTGTGTTACAACATGACCAGTAAATAAATGCCAATAGAGCACGTTGTAAAAATTGCTGAATTCTTTTAACTGGTAATACAGTGCTACATGTTTCACAAACTGCAGGCCAGTGTGTTTTTACTTTATAAAATCTATTGTAAATGATACTGTGTTGTATACTTTTTTCCCTTCCACTCTTCATCATGTTGCTGCTTTCACAATACAGAGGAAGATTTTAAAACTACCATTGATGAGTAAGAGATACATGCAGCTCCACCAGCACCTGGAAAATCCAGTTGTAAGACACCTTCTCCTGAGACAATTGCTTCACATAAATTTTCTACACTATTAAACTTCATCCCTAGGCCTAACCCTCAACCTAAACCACCTTAATCCCAATTCCAACCCTCAGTCTAACCCTACACCTTTGACAAAATAAAGCCTAGAGTAGTCGTTGCAGGAGCAAATGTTGAGTTACTAGAAATGCCATGACAGACTCATATGCTATGAATTTATCTCTGTTTCTTTCCCTGATTTGTTAAAAAAAACATTGTAATATGCATTATGAATTACCAGTCCATTGTGCTTCGCTCATATATTGCCAGGCACAAGAGTCCATCGCTTTGAGGTAAGGGGTAGAACATCAATACTGGAAGTGGAACCTCAAGGCACCCCATGATCTCTCAACAGCAAGGCCTTCCTCTCAATCCCTGGAACAGAATTATACAAATATTCAATAAATATTAACCAAATATGTAAGAATACACAAAAATTGCATTTTTTTTCTTTTCTTTCAGTTGTCTTCAATGTTTACTTTCTTTTTCAGCAAAAATTGGATAGTCAATTATTTTCTTTTTGCTTGTCATTCTGTTTCGTGTATAGGACTCTCCCCCCATCCCTTCTTCATGGCCTTCAAATGTTAATTATAAAAAATATATATTGGAAGTTAAAATACACTTTAAATAAACACTACAGCAACTTGTTAGAAGACATCTTGTTGCACACATACATGTAGCCACCCTTGAATGGATATTTCTCAAACCAGCCCTTTGCATACCCCTCCAACTTGGCCTTATTTAATGCCCTCACCCATTTAAAAATTTCCTTTTACTTGACAAACTAAACAGATCAAGTTTTAAAAAGTCCAAGAAAAAATAAAAAATAAAATAAAAAAGGTTTACCTTCTCTTGTGGTGGTCTGTATTCTCCAAGACATTCTTGTTTCAGGCACATACTCAAAGAAGCAAGCATTTGGTAATACACTCTGTATATTTCCTGTAAAAGAGAGGAGGAAAATTTATTCTTAAAATAGCTTGGTTCACATTCAGAGTCAGTGACTGAAAACAACAGTCACTGCTACAATGTTTGCAGTCTAAAGACTGAGAGTAGAGACAGAGTCTTGACGTAAACTAAGAGACATAGAGTCAAGACTGCGCCAAAACAAGATCAATACTCTAGAGTAAATTTAGAAACCACTAGCATGACTAGGCACGAGACTACACTACACTGCAGAGTGCAGTATACTTTTTCTCCTTTTTGAAGATAATCTGCCTCCTATCCTTCAATACCAGAACTGAAGATTCTTGCAGATGCCGTATATATATATATATATATTCGGCCTGAGTGGGCTGTGCAGGTAGACCACTACACCAGGTTTTTCCCCTATTTTTATACGAATAGTGCCGTGGGTTCTTAACTTGCAAGGGTGGTGACTATCCTGTACATGGGGTCTCCTTTTAACATCCTATCCAAGAGATGGATTGTTTTCCACGTAACATAGCCTGCGTTTATGAAACAACAAGGGGAGGGGCACGGTAACACACAATGCTTGCTTCAGTCATCCGCCTGGGTGAGATTTGAACCCAAGATCTTTGGGCCGACAGGCAGACGCTTTACCGACTGAGCCAATTCGCCTCCTAGTCCTCCTACTGTCTACTGACTAGACTATAGATTACTTACATTTCTATTTTAATTCTAATTTAACTAAAGTCTAGTGAAATCTTTACTCCAGGGAGCTCCATCGCCGAAGCCCTTCGGTGGCAGTAGGCGGAGCTCTCTGAAGCATATACATGTATAGCATGGAGTTAGTGAAATCTAAACACTGTTTGGGGTTTTGCAGTTTATTGCAGGAGTTGTTGTTTTGGCTGCTTACAGCTTAGCCTGCCCTTGAAATAAAAATGAAATTTTCACTTGAAATAAAAATGAAATTTTCAATTCTAAATTTATTAAATCCGACAGCCAAGTCCGGATAACAGCAACGGATGTATTTCACTCCAGCAAAGCATAGACTGATATAGACCGAAAGCTTCAGTCTCTGATATCGACGGTTGTTCTGCTGAAATTGCATCTGGCTCCTCTGACCGCCTCTATACATAGACTGAAGTACGTCCTATGGTGACTGAGTGGAACAAATGGTTCGGTTTGACAGGACCGCGATGAATGAGATATGCAACAAAAATTTTACTCTTTACATCCTCATATATTCACTTTGGCTGTAAAATTACATTTGATTATATTAAAAAGTAAAAAATAACACAGAAATATCTACTTTGACTTACAATAGCTTGCTCATTTAGATCCTAAATTAACAAGTCAACGCAAAGCGTAGCATCCCCTCGCAGGGTACAAATGAACTATATACAAATGTGCATCAGAACAAGTTACCTCCATTGGACTATACTATTATATTACTAGGCAAGGAAGTTAACCACATTTTCACACATATAATTAGGTGTTTTTGCATATTTAATGAGCTATGACCTTTCACCTTTGACCTACATACTCGGAAATTGAACTTAGGCTGTGTTTTGATACTATGTACCTTAATATCAAATTTCATTAAAATCTGTCGAACATTACTCAAGTTATCGAATGGAAACCAGATTCGCATATTTAATCATGAGCTATGACCTTTGACCTCCATACTCCGAAATTGAACTTGGGCTGTGTTTTGATACCATGAACCTTCATATCAAATTTCATTAAAATCCGTCAAACGTTACCGAAGTTATTGATCAGAATCCAAAATTGTTATGGACGGACGGACGCACGGAAGGACGGACGGCAGTGTTTCTATATCCCCTCCGACTTCGTTGGCGAGGGGATAATGATTAATCCGAGAAAGTCTCGTAGTCAACATGATTCGTTGTCAGCCATCTTGGTTTTAGTTGATGAATATTCATTTTTTCTTTTTGAACGTCCAATAGCTACGTACGAGTCAGCCCGGCTTGACCAGGTGACATATGAATATTCATAAACCCAATATTTAACGAGTGCTCTAATTGGCCATTGGCTATGTTTTGGTAGGTTGACCCGGAAATATATCGGCCGGGTCATGTCATAGATTACCAGAATGAATGCATGAACGTAGGCTACCGTTTCACGGTTCTGAAATAAAAATTGGATAACTCATACACGTAATTCCTTAAATTTCACATTTGAAAATAAGTCATACAAAATTTGATAACTGTGAATAGGAGAAAAAATATAGGGTCTAGATTTTTTTTCTATTTGCTTTATAAATCAGAAAATTAGATCTTAATATAGAAAATCGGGGGAGCAGATTTCAGAGTAAAAAGAGGTACAGAATAGACTAGTGCTGTAAATCAGACGCTATGTTCGTGTTCGGTTTGGTTCGGCAGAGTTCAGCAATTTTTCACCCGAACTTGGTTCGGTTCGGGGGTTGGTAATATGATAGCAAGCAACGTTATAGCCACGGCGGTCGGCACCCGGCGGGGCGGCCGGCCAGGCCCGTCCAGCACGGGGGGACTTCTTCTCACTCGAATTTCACATTAAAAAACAGCTCTTAACGTAATTATTTGTGAAGAAAAGTACTACTTACATTCGTATTTCCGTCTTGAATCGTGTTTTGTTTTCAGTTTGTCAATAAATGATATTTTTTAAAGATTTTCGGAGACGGTTGTTGTCTGTTAGAGTCATGAAAGCTGCCATCTTGAATAGAGACTCAGGCTCGTCGATCACTGTTTTTTTATAAGTGTTTATCTTCGAAAGGAAAAATATAAAATCCCTATTTTTCCTGAATAAATAAATACCATACTATAAAATATATTTATTTCATTATTTATATTGTGAAATTTGTCAGATTTTGTTACAATTAAAATATTAATTTTTTTGTTGAATGGGTTTGAGCTGAACTTGTTTTGATCACGCACATGTATTCTTGTTTATGGCTTTTTTTAACTTCAGTTTGGTTCGGCGATTCGGCTACAGCACTAGAAAAGGCTCAATCTATCCCCCCCCCCCCCCCCCCCTGTGTGAGTCGTCTGGGTTACCATCTGTGTATGGGGAATGTCAACAAATGTCAGTTTTATTAAAGAAATGACCCATATCAGACGGTTATTTCTGTCTAAGACTGATAGAGAGCCCCCCCCCCCCCCACTCAGTGATATTTAGGGTACACATATGCTTGTTCCCTCTTTTTGAAAGCACCCCCTATCTGAGGACTGCCGAAATTTATGGATGCCCCTTATGCGGGCTTTTCCTGCCTTGGAGACCCCCCTAAATCCGGAACACTGCTCAATGAACCCCCCTATCTCAGAAAAAGCAGACCAACCCCCCCCCCCCCCCCTTACTCAGATAAGCTGTCATTACTGGTTGGCTCACACACCCAGAGAATACCCCAAAGAACTCAGCCTGCATTACATACATTTAGCACATGAAATACATACAAAATTTCTGTGCTCGTGTTTTCATTCATATACCTTGTAAGAATAAACAAAGTCTGCAAATTAGTTCTATGCTCACTTATCTGCATAATATATCACCACCGAATAATTACTTTAGTGCCTGATATTGAGACTTAGTTAGAAATAAACCTTCCATTATTCTTAACTGACATCACCTGTGCTAGCCTATAATCTAGGCGGAGTGCCGAGCTTTTTTCTTTGCTGCTAGACTAACCTTAAGCAGAACGTCTGATACGGCGAGACTACGAACAGTGAGCCGCGAAGCGGCTCACCGCCTATAATCACTGGTCTAGCTTTAGTCGTTGTTTTTTATTATCGACCATGAATCCGCGGCAGTTTTTCGTACGAAAAAACCTCATGAATACGAAATGAACTCAACAAATCAGAAACAAGTATGGAGAAGAGTCTATGCATATATGCATATTATAAATCACGTGACATTACGTCATTTTCTTCATCCAAGATGGCGGGTAGTTCATGCGACGACGATCTTCTGCGAGAAAGTTTATCATATGCGGCCAACAAACTCTAGGCATTCCTAATGGAAAATTCAGAGAACTGCAGGAATCCGCTATTCGTAGCGTTATTGAAGCCGGCAGGGATATTTTTGTTGCATTACCTACTGGTTTTGGAAAGAGTGCAATATACCAAGCAATCCCCTTGTGCTGTGATTTTCTACGCGACCACATAGGTGTACCTTATTTGGTAGGGCTGTTGAATGATTCATAGATCCGCCATTTTGAATATATATGAATATTGATTAGCTAGACCAGTGATTATAGGCGGTGAGCCGCTTCGCGACTCACGGTTCGTAGTCTCGCCGTATCAGACGTTCTGCTTAGGGTTAGTCTAGCAGCAAAGAAAAAAGCTTGGCACTCCGCCTAGATTATAGGCTACACCTGTGCCTGCATGACTGTGTCCTTTCACATACTAATGTACCTGTCATAATGAATTTTTGTTTTGTTTTCTCTTTAACCTCAATCAGAGGAACTTTATTATTCAAATTGACATTCCTTTTTGTTTCTTTTCCTTCAAATAAACAAATTCAACTCATATACAATCATAAACAAATAAAATATTGCAACGTCCCATTAGTTTGTTCATGAGTACATCTGTTTTCGTTGTCTACAGCATCTCAATTAATTTCTGTACCATATTGTTATTTTCTCTTTTAATACTTTTACAGTTCAAATAAAATGTCAACTCATATTTAAGACTACGATATAGAGTTCTCGCATGTGTTCTATTAAATGATTGTAAATTCTTTATGTGGTTTCTATATATTACATACTCAGCAAAATTTATTATTAAATTTACTAAATGACAAATTGAGTTTTCAACTTAATAACCAAGTATTAAAATCTGTTCAGTCATCTGAATATTTAGACCACATAAATTGAAGATTACACCTGAAACAATTCTCCAAAACAATCTTACGTTTTCACACTCCAACATCATATGCTTAGTGGTTTCTAGCGTATTACATATCTCACATGTATTATAATCTAAGATCTTCCATTTGCATAAATTGTATCGTGATGGTAAAATCATATGCAAAAGTTTAAAGTTAAATTCTCTGATTTTATTATTCCGTACAACATGAAATTTAAACTGTAGAACAGATGACCAATTAAAATCCGCATGTAAGTGTAGTCGTTGTTGCCATGTGTTTAAAATATATGGTTTTTTCTTATTTTTTTGCACAATCAGTGAATATATTATTTTCGTATTAAGTTTTGACAAATCTATCATATCCCCTGTCGAAATCTCAATGGTCTGTAAATCAATTACTTCATCACGTTCTACATCTTGTGATTTACGCAACCATACCAAGGGGAAAGCCTTTTTCAACATAGCAAACTTAAAAGCAAATAACATTTTGGGTAACCCATATCTTTGGGCAGTTTCGTCAGAGTTTTTCCATCGACCGTCATTAAGAACATGGTGTACTCTTTTTATTCCTCCTCTCTCCCACACCTTAAAATGAAGCATTCGGTTCCTTATTATAATATTACTATTATTCCATAGTATCGTTCTCATTATGTTATTCGTCCCCTCAATATTTACATATTTAGTTCAGACCATGTACAAAGCAAATCAAAGTAAAAATATGGCAAATTTGCTGTTTTACATAATTTTTCCATGTCTTTCTTGTGACAGTTAAATTCTAAACATAAGGGTATTCCCCCAACCTTGTCAATCCAATAGGAAAACAATGTTTTCCATGAGGTATTTTGACAGTTCAAATATTTCATTATCCACGAAAGACGCAATGCACTAACTCTAGCTTCCAGATCAATCATTCCCAACCCCCCACTTGTAACATCATTAATACAAATATTTCTTCTTATTTTTTCTGTTTTTGAGCGCCACAAAAAGGAGTATAATAACTTATTAATTCTTTTGATGGCATCTTTGGGTGCTGGAACAGCAGTAGCCACATATACTATTTGTGATGCAGCTAGCATCTTTATAACTGTGATTTTCCCGTAGTACGTCAGATGACGCATTTTCCACAAATCTAAAATTCTTTTAATCTTGTCAATTTTTCCTTCCCAATTTAGTGTTTCTACTTCTTTTATATTCATCCCTACATAAATCCCAAGAAATTTAAATGGATCGTTTGAAAAAGCCAATCCTTCAATTTCATTTGCATCACATCTTTGTGAAAGCTGCATTATTTTCGATTTATCCCAATTCACCAAAATACCAGCATATCTGCCAATTTTTTTTATTTCGTCCATTGCATGTCTCACTGACGCAAGTGAACTGAGTGTCATTACCGTGTCGTCTGCATATTGTGCAATTTTAATTTCTGTTTCAAGTCCTTCATGATTTTTATCTAGAACTTGTATACCTTTAATATCTTTATTTTGATTCACCTTTAACGTTAAGATTTCTGCAGTAATAATAAATAACAATGCTGATAGTGGGCATCCTTGCCTTACACCTTTCTCAATTGTGAAATTTTCTGAGAGCCATCCATAATTCATAACACTACCACATGCATTGTGATATAGTGTGCGAATCCATTTTATATATGTATCTTTGAACCCAAATATTTCCAACGTTTTAAAAGAAAAGAATGATTAACATTGTCAAAAGCTTGTTTGAAATCGATAAACATAATAATACCCGGAACATGTTCTGACTCACAATAGTCTATTATATCTTGTATAAGACGTACGTTTTCAGTAGCTGACCTTCCTTTCATAAAACCCGACTGATCGACCGATACTATAGTATTTATTACACGCTTCAGTCTATGTGACAAGGCACGAGCAGCGATTTTGTAATCGACATTGAGTAATGATATTGGCCGCCAGTTGCCAAGGCGCGTCTTAGGACCTTTTTTATACATAAGAGTAAGAACAGATTGTTTTTGTGACCATGACAACTCCCCATTACAAAATCCCGTATTCAGACTTTCCAACACCAGGTCTTTTATCTCTGACCAGAAACATTTATAGAATTCCACTGTTAGGCCATCACTGCCTGGCGATTTATTATTATTCATGCCTTTTAATGAGTTCCAACATTCTGCTTCAGTAAGTAAACCTTCGCAGCTGTCTGCTTCTTCTTCGCACAATGAATGAATATCTATGTTTGTAAACACGTCGTGAGAGCTATATTGATGATCATTGATTGAATACAAATTCGTATAATAACTATGTATGTGCTTTAAAATATTATCTTTCTGAATTTTCCCATTAACTTCTAAAGAGTCTATTTCTTTTTTCTGGCCCCTTCTCTTTTCGAGTTGCAAGAAATATCTATTTGATTTTTCACCCTTTTCTAACCATTTCTCCCTTGAACGTACAAAAGCACCTCTACATTGATATGTATACCATTTGTCAATATTATTTTTTAGTTTCTTCATTCTATCGTTATCCTCTACAGATAGGTTACATTCATTTTCACATAGATCTCTTAATTCTTTTTCTAAATTAACAATGTAACATTTTTTCTTTTTATTCACATCTATTGCATATTTCATACTAAATTCCTTTATCTTTATTTTACAAAGTTTTCCATTTTTGTTGCGAATCTAAGTGTCTATATTCAAGTTTTAGTTTTCGAATAACATCTGTGACATTTCGTCGCTGTTTTCACGAAGTGACGGTAGTGAAAAAAAATTGCATTCACTTTGCGTTACGATTTTCCTCACTACCGTCACTTCGTGAAAATAGGGACGATTTGTTCTATATGTCTCGTCCTCAAGCAGAGAGCAGTTTAGTTTCCAAATACCTTTCCCACGCTTCTGTTCATGAACCTTAATCGTAAGTGAAACAGCATTGTGGTCACACTTTAATGCAGGTCTGATATCGGTTGAGTAAACCCTGTGCATAAAATCAGCTGGAACAAGCCCATAGTCTAATCTTGAAAACATCTTTAAAGAAACCTGTCTCCATGTAAACTGTCTTTTATCTGGATTTTGCTTTCTCCATACATCAATCAAATTGAACAAATGTTGAAAACATGAAAGATTACGCTTACGTATATTTATGTGTGAAATACCCCTAGTATCTAATTTTCGGTTTTGGACACAATTAAAATCACCACCTACAAGAAGCACATCATTATGGTTCTTGTACTTATTTGACCATATTTTTAAAGTTTTAAAAAACTTTTCTTTCAGCGTACTCTTTGTTGGTGCATATATATTAATACAAAAGTATGATTTACCATACAAGCAAAACTGTAATGCAAGAATTCTTCCGTCTCCTCGTGTGAAAGCTTTTACTGATATCAGTGAACTAAATAATCGGTTGTGTATTAGAATCACGACTCCTTTTGAATGATTTGTTCCATTATTGAAGTAACATGCTCCGTTCCACTCTGATTTTATTATTGATTCCAGATCTTTTGTTACAAATGATTCTTGTAAAAATGCGATATGACATTTTTGATCATTAATCCAGCGAAATATTTTGCCTCTTTTAGTCTTGTCTCTTATTCCTCTTACATTGAGGGACACAAAAAGTATTCTTGATACTTCATTCATCGTTTCTTGTTTGTTTTTTCAACAGTATTTCGTCATCTTTGTATTATGTAGCTTTGCTATTTTTTCTTACTTGAATTTCTTGGCTTTACGGGTGCTGGTTTCTTCTTCAATTTGCGCTGATTCTTGGGATGTGGTATCGGCTCATCATCGCACTCGCTTGAAGATTCCTCATCGCCACCCGAATCGATTTTCCCTGATGCATTGCTGTCGCATTCTTCGCTGCTGTTGACATGTGACGTACTAGCTACGCTAACTTTTGCCGATGTCACATTTGATGCGTCGCGTACTTTGCTGGCCGATCTCGTACCGGTTGCAACGCTACTCGTGCTGGCATCTGCTTCAGGAGCCTTGTCCTTTCTTTGGACTCCGTGGCGGACGTTGGCGATAAAGTCCTCGAGACTTGTCTGTCGCGTCGCTTCACGTTCCTTGCTCATCTTAGCTTGATCGTGCGGTGCGGATTTCCCCTCGGCGTCAACTTGTGGCGTTGCCACGTCATGATCGCGATGGTCGTTATGATCGTTAGCAGACGACGCGTCATTCGTTGCCATGGCATTACGCAACATGTTGGAGCCTTCGGGACATGCGCTTTGGATGTGACCGGATTCCTTGCATTGTCGGCACCGTACGTCATTGGTGCACGTCGAAACATGGTGACCTGCTTGTAGGCATTTCGAACATGTCGCACTTAAAGGCTGACCTAGATGATAAATGCGAGCAACAAAAGAGCTTACAAAAACCAGCTTGCGTGGTAGTGGCTGTGATGGTGGTCGAATATAGAGTACTCGATCGCCATTCAAGCAGCTGGTTAGCTGACCGTTGACTCTCAACTTCTGACGTATGATAGAACCAACAACCTCGGACTTCCTAGCTTGTAATTCTGATCGGATAACATCATCGTCTACCGAGAGAGGAATGTCCTTTAGTGTTACCCTTGTTAAATTGTCCTCCTTTTCTCTGGTGAAAGGGTTCAAATCATATACAGGGGCAATGGCGCCTCGCCTGTCATAATGAATGACTTATGTAATCAAACTCTGTAACTAAGTACTTTATCCTCGTAGAGATACTCTTTAGATTTAATGAATCAGTAATTACTGCTATTTAATTTTAGGTGTCATCAATTGTCACTAAACTAAAGTACTGATTTTTAGTTAAATCAGTTGAGTTTTGTACAGTGGTGTTTGAAATGTTGAGAATATAGGTTCAATACACAGGACACAGCCAGGATAGTAATGCAGCTGTGTGTGAATTAGGATAGACTACAGTATAAAAATAGTCTAAATCATTCCCTGGATTTGATTGATTTTTCTATGTTCAAGATATTTTATAATCCCCTTTTTTAATTTCTCAGGAGTCCAAAGAGATGAGAGAAACAAGAAAAAACACCCCCTTCTTAAAGAAATCTCCAGGTGAAAAGTCAAATACACCCCCCTTTTTTAGAATTCTCAGGCCGGACTTTGTCGCACAAAAAGTACCCCTTTACCGGACATTTTGGTAACACGCATGGTGTCCCTCCGTTTTCGGATTCGGGGGGGGGGGGGGGGGCAGGAAAGAGAGTCAATGCTAATACGTATTGACCTTGGCTATTTAGCACTGCACTACGTGTTAATACTTTAATAGGCAGAATTGCACACACAAATAGTCCATACACACCTAACAAATGAATGCACGCAATAAAGACGATGCGAAGTGGCCGATTGGCAATTTTGACAGTAAGCCCACGCTTAAAAGTTTTAAATTATTCTTTCTAACATAGATCTGTAAGTTGAAAAAATTGTATTTTACTGCTATTTTAGACTAGTAGTACCAGGGGCGTAGACAACAGGGGGGATGAGGGGGATGCATCCCCCCCACCTCACAAGGTGGGGGGATGGCATGTACAATCATCCCCCCCCCCCCAGGTTTTGGGGAATGATATTTGCTTACTTAATAAGTCATAATGATGATAATAATAGTAATAATAATAATGAAAACAATTATAATATTAATAATAATAATAATTATGATGATGATAATAATAATCCTCATAATTATTGTAATTGTGTTTATTGTTATTGGCCGCATTCACACGGTGAAAGCTAATTCAGACGGTAAAAAAAAGAAAATCTTACAAGTATTTTGTGGTTATCTTGTGGTTTGGAAACCACAAGATAACCACAATATTAAACAGGCGCGGATCTACGGGGGGGGGGGGGGTTTAGGGGGGTTAACCCCCCCCCCCCCTTGGGCGGCCCAAAAAACAAACAAAACAAAAAAAAGGGGAAAAAAAGAAAAAAAAAGAAAGAAAAAAAGAAAGAAAAAAGAACGCACGCTGGAGAGAAACCCTTTCAAGTGCAAATATTGTGAGAAGATATTCAACTCATCTGGTAACTTAACCAAACACATGATAACTCTGGATATAACTGTGTATTTAACTGTTACTTGATTTAAAAAGACGTTATCATGCACTGCTTTTTATGGTCTCCATTGTGTTAATAGATGCCAGGAAAACATCACTTACGGGGTTCAAATAAACACCCCAAAAAAAAATCGGCTCGCCGCTTCGCGGCTCGTGGACGATGCTCCGCATCGTCATTATTTTGGTCAACCCCCCCTTAGCAAAAAGCTAGATCCGCCCCTGAGTCATCCCCCCCCCCCCAGGTGTACGAACCTGTCTACGCCACTGAGTAGTACTGTAGAAGTCATCAATTGTCACTAGTCTAGATCTAAGTAAAAGTAAAGTACCAATTTTGAGTGAAATTGGCTGAGCTTTGTACAGTGCTGTGTGAAATGTTGAGAATCAATAGCACAACTTTTAATACACAGCCAGGAGGCGAGTTTGCTCAGTTAGTAAAGTGTCTGCTTGTCGAACCAAACATGGAGATAAATAGGTCTAGTCTAGATCTAAGAAGGGAGATCCCGGGTTCGACCCCCACCCAGGCGGATGACTGAAGTGTGTTAACGTTAAATGGAGGCCCCGTGTACAAGAGAGTCACCACCCTTGCAAAGAACCCATTAATTGCACTATTTGTAGCTATAAATTATAGCTAGAGGTCTTGTAAGTAGTATAATCTAGACCTTAGTGTAATGGTCCACATGCACTGCCCAATCACTCAGGCCTAGTACAGGTATAAGGCATCTGCAAGAATCTTCAGTATTGAAGGAGCTAGGAGTAGATCTAGGAGGCAGATTATCTTGAAGAAGAAGAAGGATAGTAGGCCTAGCCCTAGTCTAGTCTATATTTGTATACTTGTAAAGCGCTTAGCCTTAGAGACATTTTTGTAAAGCGCTCAGAGACATTTGTATTAAGCGCTATATAAAAATTAAAGGCGCTAGTGTAGTTCCGCATCCATTTTTTTAGCAGTTAAATAATCCATTCTTAGGCTTAGCAAAGGAATTTTAGCCCAATTTGTTACTAATTTGAATCATAATCATGATATAGAGGTCTAGGGCCTATTGCATCTCCACCTGAATTTGGATCACATCCGACATCGGGAAACCTCCGTTTAGGGCTTTGATGTCGACGTCGTTGCTCGATCAGTACCATCTCTACGCTATAGCTCTGCACCTCAAACTGAAGCTATCAGTCCAAAATTATGCACATTTCTCGCATGCACGATACCATAAACCATACGAGAAGTTTGCATAATTTTGGACTGATACTTGATAGCTTCAGTTTGAGTTGCAAAGCTATAGATCTAGATCTAGCGTAGAGACGGTACTGAGGGACAACATCGACATCGAAGCCTTAAACGGAGGTTTCCCGATGTCGGATGTGATCCAAATTCAGGTGGAAAATGTGATATAGATCTAGATCTAGATCTATCTACATGTATGTCTAGATCTAGATCTATCTAGAGTCTAGACCTATGAATTAAAATTGGGCTAAATTTCCTTTGCTAAGAATGGATATGAAACTGCTAAAAAAAATGGATACGGAACTAGATCTACACTAGCGCCAAATTAAATATTATTTATTGTTATTAATGCAGCTAGAATATACATGTAGAGGTCTATGTGTGTGCAGTATACATCAGCTCAGTACTGACAGTAGGCCGTACGGACTATTGCGAAAATGCCCGGGAGTTCTAGGGCGGAGGCTACCCGTAGCTTCAGCTCTCGGCTCGCGCCTGTATACGTACCCGGTACCACCCCGGCTACTCACACGTACACACGAGCTCTCACTCTCAGAATCAATCTTTGTTTAACCTCCGGAAAAGTATTCAAATATCAAAAACCACATAAATATGACCTTATGAATACGAAAGTACGGAATAAATATGACATGTACTTACAGGATTTATACAGAAAACCGTGTCAAGCACCAAAGTTGGGTTCATCGTCACAGATAAAGTCTATAAATATAGCCTTGTAGTTGTAGTTGTTTTAGTTGTATATATAGGCGCAGCTCAGCCACTGACCTCAGCTCAGTGAGCTCAGCTAGCTCAGAGCACGACAGTGCAATTAGACTCGTTCGCGAACTATCAATTAATTATTGACTATATCAACTTGTTATTTGTTTTATGAAACGGATTTTTTGTACTTCTATCGCAGATTGAATTCTGAATTAGATGTGTTATAGATATCAAATTTGTTATATTAATTCGATTCTGAGTTCAATGCTGCGGATATATTCAAGTCTCGTAAGACTTCTGGTGCATTTGAGTCTTGAACAAGACTACCGCTTAGAAGCCGTTCTTAAAGAAAAAATCCGCAATTGCCAATGACTGCTTTGTGTCAATCACGTTGTCATTTAAGTTGTAGGCAGTTTTTTGGTTAAAGTTCTATTTCAAAGGGGAACAATTATCTTCATAAGCCAAGTCGAATTCAGAAGAATGTTAGATGGTGCAGAGGTACAGCTCAATTAGACTATACAGTGATACTAACAAGAAGGTATATAGCTAGAGAATTAGACGAACATAGAGTACTGGTGATGATATAAATACTGATAATGAATATGATAATGATGACGATAAAAATAATAATAGTAATAATAATGATAATAATAACAACAATAACAACTTACAATAATGATAATAAACCATATGTTTGAGGCTTGTAGCTTTTATGTCACTTCAATTCAGTTCGCACGTTTGACAGTGTTAAATTATGCTCTCGCCAGATCAGACATTGAATATATTCTTCAAATTGAAAGGCTATTTATGTATTTAAAAACAAAATTGAATAGCGGAAGTACAATTCATCGCCCCAGAATTAATACTGTTTGAACACTCATGCTGAGGTTCATTTACAAGAAACATGATAGCATATATATACCTCAAAGTTAATTGTGCTGAAAATAAAGGTTATTGAGGGGGTGCATTAAAAGAAAACGTATGGAGATAATGAAAAATAACATATGCAAGGTAAACCAAAAAAGCATATATCTATACCATAGATAAATACCAAGGTTTGATTGTTCTAAAACGACTGCAGGATTAAATAAATTCCTATTATTCGAATGATTTATTTAACATGAAATGGGCTTACATAAAACTCGTTAATATCGTGATATCCAATAATCATACAATTTGAATAGTTTCATATTATACACACTAAGCAGTGACAAACCCTACGCACACAACAGCTCTTACATCTATCTGTCACATAATGCAGCTATAATCTTCTATAGATTTCTTGTGTTAGAATATTCACCACATAATGTGTATAATTTTGTTAGTTTTACACTAAGTATTATTGAAAGACATAAAAACGTATTAGGTTCAACTTTGCATATGAACTGCATAATAAATAAATGGCAGGGGGGAAAAAATCTGAATTCGGCTAATTGCTACGCAAATTCTACCTTTAATTAAACGGAATTAAACGGCGTGATACGTATACCCTTTCCTGCATGTAAAATACACGACGTGTAAATCGATTTCCACACCAATCTGTCGCGAATGGGATCCATCCTGAATGGCAAAATGTGTATGTACGAAGGATTACAGTTCGAGATGGTGTTATTGTCCTGTTTAGGTAGTTTGATCAACTTTTTGTCTTGCGCTTTAAATTGATGATTCAAACTTTGTAGAGTGATAGTTCATGCCATTACATATTTTTAGAATCCATTTTTGAAACACGGGTACATTAAAAACATATTAAAAAATTTTATTAACCTAATCTATTTTGAAGAGCGCCCTCGCTTTTATCCTCGTATCGACGTACCTAATAATATTGCTCTTTACTTTTAAGTCAGCTTTTTTCTGGTCAATATAGAGGTTTCTTTCAGCTAGATTCCTTTCGTGTGCATTCAACCTTCTTTCAAATTGGTCTTACAACTGATTGGATTCAAATGTTTGTCCCTAAACGAAAAATGTGCTTAAATAGCGCATTGTTCTTAATATGTTTGCCATGTTTTGTCAATGGAGGCTTCTTGTAGCCACTGCCCCCCCCCTATTAAATATAAGACAGATTATCAACAAACTATATTAAAACCGTGTAACAATTTAGGAAATTTATCAAGGAGAATTACAAAAAAAGATTATAGATTATTGAAAATAAAATTAAGCCATGCCCATACATTTTTCATTAAGCTCAGAAGAATTGCCTTAGTAAGTCTTGAATGTCGTAAATCATGGATGTAATTTTAATTTTAACGGGGCATTGCAGGAAAATGTGAAAAAATAGTATTTGAACAAATATTGTGTATCAGTTTACAAAATGTACATTGTGTGAGTGATGAGGGGCAGCATTGTAATGAAAAGCTTGACAACATAATTTTGGCCCTGGAATATCGTTTTTTGATTTTGTTGTTACATCAGAGGGTTTTCATGACATGCAGTGAAACTTCTATCGTTACCACATCACAGGGTTATATCAATGTCCTTCTAGTTCCCAATTTGCGACATATAGAGTAGAGAACACCGATGTGTTTTGAACAGCTATCATGTTTCTGTGGAGATCCAGAATATGATCTAGCTCTGATCAGATGTTTTACTTCTCTCAGAATCTCACAGCCCTTAGTCCAAATACTTTTACTTTACTTTAGCGGCGTCCTACCGCTTTCTCGTAATATGATGGACCAGGACTTCCCTCTCCAAATCTCAACAACCCATTTCACATCAAGTCTCTCTTAATCACACCAAGGCACAGCTGGCAGCCATTAGAATTCAAGTATGTGACGTCTACACTCAGGGGCGGATCCAGCCGGCGACAAGAGGAGGGGGGGGGGGGGCAAATCTTTAGAAAATATTTAGCGCCGACCGGTGAAATGAAAACAAAAACGGGGGGGGGGGCGCTGGGTGTAAAAGCACATTTTTTTTTGGTACAGTTTTAGAGGACAAATTTAGCACTGACTCAGCCGGCTGTGAATAAGCGGGGGATGGGGGGGGGGGTTGTTTTGGTGTGGGCGAAAATGTTTTTAATTTTTTTGGGGGGCCGCTTTTGTTTTTGTTTAAAAAAAGGTTAAACTTACGTTATTATCCTATTTTTTAGGCTAGGGGGGGGGGGCCGGAAAAATCGCCACGTGGATCCACGTCTGTCTACACTGACTTAATGGCACAAACGAACAATTCAAAGACATGAAATTGCAAAAGAATAAATCTCATCCAGTTTGAAGTACATGTAGTACAATACTGATAAAATCTTTTATTAAAAAATATAAATTTTCTGTCATTATTGTTAGAAGAAACACATTCTTGGTAATAATATAACGTCGAGTATTTAGGGTAGCTGAACAACAACAAATTTAAAAACACATAGATGTTTAAACAGGCAAATAAAGTACAAATTGCATTCAGAGATAGGATCCATCACCAAAGAAAAAAACAAATTATAATAGGACCTACAAATGTACTCGTTATTACGCCCTATTACACATCACATGATTGCAATTATAAAGATGTCAATACAAGTTGATACTATGAAAGAGAAAAAAGACTATTGCACATGCCTCTCAACAAAGACATACAAAAGCCACAACCTCGCACTCATCGGAGCGAAACTGGAGAACATAGAGCCAATATAACTATACTACTTTAAGATCCTTTTTCCTATCCAATCCATCAAGTCTGAAAATTTGAGACAAAAGGCATCATTATGTAATTGCTGAACTAACCCAATAACACATTCCTCTATCGATTGAATTGCTTGAGAGGAATACCTATAGGGGGGTATCTGAAATGATATGTGACACCCCATCAAGGAGTGAACAAAAAAGTAAAGGAATGAAACATGAACCCTCCCACATATGCTCCAACTTGAGATTCCAGTTATCTGTCTAAACAATTAATTCAATTAATAAGAGCAGTAGCCGCCCCCCCCCCCCCATGACGTTAGTGCCCTCTCAGTAAACTCAACCCATTTAAAACTATTAACACTACCGATTAATTATCAAAAACCAAGATCATGACAAGATATCAGTTGAAAATCTTAAACTGCCTACCGGTATACAGGAATATCAATTATTTAAGTTAAACTTACTCTGTACATGCACTATGTATTTTCTGAGAAGACTGTACGTACATGTTTAACCTTTTCCCCCATAAAAGATAGAGAGATTATATAAAACTTGCACACCAGAGAATTCGAAAATTTACCAGCAATTACCCTTAGCTTAATTAACTAATATGATGGGTGTATTTTTGCTATCAAAGAATACATGCCAAAATAAAATCAATAGGATTTTAAAGAATTATATACATTTGAATGTGGGCAATTCAACTAAAATTGACCATGAGCCGAACTCATGAAAATTGGCAATGACTTCAAAAATGTATATTTCCTATAACGACAAATTTAGTACCAAACACAGGAAAAAAGATATAAAAAAGGAAAAAAATCACCCCATTTTTTTCTTTGAGTAGAATAATAATATTGAAAAAATTTTACGCATGACTTTTCATTGGGTGTAAAATCTAGCAAGAACTTTAGTACCCAAAAAATGCTCCAACAAGAAATTGTATAGCAATTGTAAATAGTATAACCATATATTTAAACAATTATGTTCAGAGTATAAGATTTTGTTGATACCTAAATAAGACTTATACTTATTGAGCTCTAAAACTCATTGGCCCGAATTCACAAAGCAAGGTTTGAGCTCAGACCAAGGTTTGAGCTCAAACCTCCTTTTGTTTCGCCAAACCTCCCTTTGTTCTTTACAAACCAGGTTTGTAAAAAACGCGTAAAACGCGTCATATGACGTACGGAAACCAAGGTTTGTCGACAAACCTCCTTTGTGAATTCGGGCCATACACTTTTGAATTAAACCGACAATGGGTAATGAAAGAAATGAAATCCCATCGCAAACACAAATAAAAGTAGTCACAAAAAGTCAACACCACCCTCTCCTCAGAAAATACATGCCTATAATTGTGATTTTGAATTTCTGTAATAACCGATACATTGGTTAATTGGTGTGAAAACATAAAGACAAGCTACACATAATGAATAAAAAGATTGCATTAAAAAGATACTTCATTCTGAGATGACTCTTTTGTAATTAAATTGTAACAATAATCATAATGCATGTAACTACTTTGCTGATTTAGAGAGAAGGAGAAAAAGTACATAAGAGGGGAGGATGGAAGAATGAAGGAGGATGGAAGAATGAAGAATGGAAAAGAGAAGAATGAAAAACATTAATATGGTAAGCAAAATAAATAAATACAAACATGACAAAGACACAGTTGGTTGTTAAGGAGTCGTACGATATAGGGAATAATTGAAGTGCGGTGTCTCTCAGTTCTACAATAGGGTATAGTTATGTGTAGAGAGTTTCAGAGTTCATGGTTTCAGAGGTTTGGCGACGAGTTGGCGGTAGAACATAATTCGATCTCGTGATGACTTAAACAGTTTGAGAGAAAAGGATTCAAGAAGGGCAAAGACGGCAAGAAGTTAGACTCTGGAGAGAAAGGAGTGGTTTCATACAACTGTTCTTATCCAAGGCTAATACATCAGAAACGTTTCTGCACTTTCTTCAGACTGCAACATAACTGTTCGGGAAATTAATGTGGACCAAACTGGAGAAGCGTATTCTAGCAAAGATCGGATATATGTGGAGAAGATGTCTGCTAAATATTCACATGATACTCCAAGATGTCGTAAATGTATAGTCGCTTGCCGGCACTTGATATCATAATTATCAAACACTTGGAAATTCCGTTTGAAATCTGACTGTAAAGTGTAATATAACTTCCAGAATTGTCGGAGTGGTGCAGTTTTGGATGGCCTTGTGGTCTAGGTGCAGCATTTGAAGGGCTGGTTGGATACACTTCAGGAACACTTACTTGGATTCGGTTTTGAACTGCTCACGTGAGTAAAATTCCTTGTCCATTACTAGTACTTGTCATGTCTAGTATAGTTACACAGAGTCCAGTTTCTCTCCAACTATTCAGTTACATACTGTGCAATGCAGTGAATGCTCCTGATGGTAAAATGTATCTAAATCACTGACTGTTCTTGCACCTTTTAATTCTCCCGCAAGATGTCTGAAATGACCAGGGTTATTTCAGAATGGCATGTCTTTTCAACTGGAGTTCACCATTCTTTGGAATGTGCTGTTTTGTTTTTGCAAAACCGGGTGAATATTGCTCCACTGATAACTTTGGTCGAGCCATTTGATGCAGTGTTGAAGATGTTCCTTTGCTAGTAGCTCTATCAAATAAAAGAAACAAAAGAGAAAAGAAAAATTCATTAAATTTTGATGAAAACTGAAGGAATAATGTGATAACGGATGCTGAGCTTGAGCAAAGCTGCAAAGGAGATAAGGGACACCAATCGGACTACTGTAAGATAATTTTGCATTTCAACACTTCGACACACATTTCCTAACATGCTTGAGGCTCTATTTCGTTTCCTTTGCAGGACTTTATCTCTTTCAAAGTATTGCAGACTGCTGGCCTCAACTTATCTTCACATTACTGATTTTTTATTTATAAATAGTGTATAGTATACGCTTAAACACTATCATTTTAATCTTGAATAAATACCCTTTTTACTTTGTACAGAGTTATGTGGCACATTTAAAAATTAATATGAATATCATAAGTAGGTGTTTCTTCTAAATGATCCAACAGATGCAATACTAATTGGTAAAGATCGAAAATTACATATCTTGAAAACAGTCCAACATGAAGAAAAGTGCACGTTCTCGTAAAACAGTTTATGTTATGCCTCAACAATAACGCTCGCTGTAAAAAGTGGGAGGCGGGTCTGCCAAAACATATATCGTGAGATCAAAGTATCATTAGATTAAATTTTCATTCCTGGATTTTGTACAGTTTTGGGTTTCAGAGATTAAAAAATAAATAATAAAATCCCTCCATTGTGTAAATTCTATAACGTTATCTGTTTAACAATGTGAGAGTTTTTTCTATTGTCATAAAGAGAAATCCTTATGTGACCTTTGACCTACTTACCTCAAAATATAATCAGATTGTCTTCCTAAAGTGATACATACTATTAACAGGTTTGAAGTTCATACTTCAAATGATTACTGAGATATCGCAATTACAAGGCTTAAAACACCCTAGTTTCATGCAGTCCAGTCAGTTAAAGGGCCCATGCCATCCAAATACATGTTTATTCCTGTTAGTGTGTAGTCCTGCATACATCTCATATTTTGAAATGTAAACTTCGGAATGTGTTTCATAGATTGTTAAATATTGTTTTAAATATTTTTTTTCTTCAAACTTGCCAAGCTCCACCCTAAAAATCCGCCAGATCTCATTCTCCTTGTGACATCATCTGTCGGTCATCAATGAGCTAGCTTGAGAAAGTGGTATGTAACTTTGCCGAAGTTGACTACCTGTTACAATACAACAAACAATTTGGTTGGCAGGGGCTCTTAAAGGCATTTGGCCAAAATATTGCCAAGGTAACAACCAGGCGTACATTTTTCTGCTGCAGTTGGGTCTTAGATCAACTACTGCGATTCCCATAACTTTTAATGATCCCTCATGGCGTGCTACTGCCGTGTGATGTGTTACGGCTCCAGATGGCTGTGGACGCACCACACTGCTCTGTTGTACCACCGTATGCAGTACAATGGCTGCACACGTCACGTGCATTCATTAAAAAAAGTGGCAACAACCAAAGGAAATTGGAAATGCCCTTTAGGCTCCCTGCACCAAAAGCAGGCATGGTGTTAGGACTTGTATGTGACAGAAATAATTGTGAGGCAAAAGAAGCTGTGAAGGTGGAAGGACAGGGAGGATATTGTACATGTTCAAGAATGTCTGGTTTCTTTTCATAATAGATATGAAAACAAAATTATACTAATTGTATGACAGCTAGCATTCAATTCAATGTTAAGATGCAATCAAATTTATAAAATTGACTTAATCCCTGGGAAAATCACAAATGATGGGAACACTGGATGTATAATTGGGTGTATAGGATCATGCTACTTGTATAACGTCAACGTATGACCCCCGCCCATGATAATGATTATACGACTGAGAGTACGTCAACCATGATCACTGCTGTTAGTGAGACAGCCCCACATCCATTGCTGCTTCAATTTCCTTACCACAATATGTAATTTCTTTCATAGCAGGTAATTAGCAGGCAAGTGGTTGTGTCTAAGGGTTGAATAACAGCTTCAATTGAGGCGAAGTGTCCCCAGTGCTGTCAGCTGCACCAGAATCAGGCACGGTGTTGACTTGTGACAGAGGTAGTTGTGAGGCAAAAGAAGCTGCAAAGGTGGATGGATAGCGAGGATCTCCTACATCTTCAAGCATGTTTGGTTTCTGTTCGTAATAGATGCAATATGAAAATAAAATTACACCAATGCTAAAACGGCATTTACTCAAATGGTGCTAGCTAATTTATAAAATTGACTTAAATAATATTTGGAAAAATCACAAATGATGGGAAACACGAGCAGAATTGGGTGTACATGTATGGGATCATGCTACCTGTATGGCATCAAAGTATCACCCCCCCCCCCCCCCCCATGCTAAAACAACATTCACTCAAATGTGAAGATGCAAGGAAATTTACAAAATTGACTTAGCTTGTCTCTGGGAATATCACAAATAAATTGGGTGTATAGGATCATGCTACTTTGTAGAGCTCAACTTATGCCCCCCGCCCCTGATGACTTATACGACTGAGAGTACGTCAACTGTAATCACTGCTGTCAGTGAGACAGCCCTACATTCCCAATGCTACTTCTATGTCATTACCACAATATGTTATTTCTTTTATAGCAGGCAAGAGGCTTGTGTCTAAGGGTTGAATAACAGCTTTAATTGAGGCGAAGTGTCCCCAGTGGTGTCAGCTGCACCAGAATCAGGCACGGTGTTGACTTGTGACAGAGGTAGTTGTGAGGCAAAAGAAGCTGCGAAGGTGGATGGATAGCGAGGATCTCCTACATCTTCAAGCATGTTTGGTTTCTGTTCGTAATAGATGCAATATGAAAATAAAATTACACCAATGCTAAAACGGCATTTACTCAAATGGTGTTAGCTAATTTATAAAATTGACTTAAATAATATTTGGAAAAATCACAAATGATGGGAAACACGAGCAGAATTGGATGTATAGGATCATGCTACCTGTATGGCATCAAAGTATCACCCCCCCCCCCCCAATGTTAAAACAACATTCACTCAAATGTGAAGATGCAAGGAAATTTACAAAATTGACTTAGCTTGTCTCTTGGAATATCACAAATGATGGGAACACTGGATGTACATGTAGAATTGGGTGTATGGGATCATGCTACTTTGTAGAGCTCAACTTATGACCCCCGCCCCTGATGACTTATACGACTGAGAGGTCAACTGTGATCACTGCTGTAAGTGAGACAGCCCTACATTCCTATTGCTACTTCTATGTTCTTACCACAATATGTAAATTCTTTCATAGCAGGCAACAGGCTTGCGTCTAAGGGTTGAATAACACCTTCAATCGAGGCGAAGTGTCCCCAGTGCTGTCAGCTGCACCAGAATCAGGCACAGTGTTGACTTGTGACAGAGGTAGTTGTGAGGCAAAAGAAGCTGCAAGGTGGATGGATAGCGAGGATCTCCTACATCTTCAAGCATGTTTGGTTTCTGTTCGTAATAGATGCAATATATGAAAATAAAATTACACCAATGCTAAAACAGCATTTACTCAAATGGTGCTAGCTAATTTATAAAATTGACTTAAATAATATTTGGAAAAATCACAAATGATGGGAAACACGAGCAGAATTGGATGTATAGGATCATGCTACCTGTATGGCATCAAAGTATCACCCCCCCCCCCCCCCATGCTAAAACAACATTCACTCAAATGTGAAGATGCAAGGAAATTTACAAAATTGACTTAGCTTGTCTCTTTTTTTTTTCCATTTCCAACAAAATAAATAAAGTACATGGGATTGCACTGTACATAGTAAAACAATGAAACTTATCGATATATGTAATTGGTCCACAGTGTACAACAGGCATATAAAACAGGTTGGTCATGGAGGGGACTGCTGAAAAGCTGGGCTTGTAGATTGCAGCCCCCTATAACTTATAGTTGCAAAAATAGTATATCAATAATAAAGGAACGCACAAATACATAAACCAATTAAACATAACATAGAAGGAGTGAAAGGGACAGGGAAAGAAGGGAGACAACGAGAGAGGGCAGGTCTCTTACCTATAACACACACAACACAACACGGGCCGACTGGAATACGGATGGCCAGTACAAAATGAATCAAAATATCCAAATGTATTCTATTGAGTTAAATAAATTTAAAGAGGGAGAGCTAACGCTTGATAATTACGCAAAAAAAGATTTTCTTCAATTTGAATTTAAAAGAATTTAAACTGGGGGCATTCTTGATGCTAACATCGAGAATGGTCCATAGCTTCGGGCCTGCGTAAGTGAATATGGATTTAGCAAGTACAGTTCTAGTTAATGGCAGATGAAATCCTTAAGATTGGCGCGTAGGGCATTTGTGTATAGTTTTATTTTTGATGAATATTAAATTGAAGGCTGAGGGTAGCGTATTATTATTTAACTGGTACATAAACTGACTGAGGCTATAACAATATAAATAATTTATTTTCAACACATTATTTTCAACAAATAAAACGTCAGTATGACATCTCCAGGAAGTGTTACAAATAACACGCATAGCTTTTTTTTGTAGAAGTAGTATTCTATGAAGATAAGAATCGTATGTATTACCCCAAACAATAATACCATAATTTAAGTAGGGCAAAATTAATGTCGAGTAAAGCATTAGTAGGGAGGTTAGCAAAAAAAACTTAAACCTTATTTACAATCCCTATATTGCGAGAGATTGTTCGGCAAATGCTATCAATATGACATTTCCATGACAGTTTATCGTCTATTATCAGACCTAAAAAGTTCATTGAAGTGACGGCTTCTATGTCAGTAACTTACATGTATGACCCCCGCCCCTGATGACTTATACGACTGAGAGGTCAACTGTGACCACTGCGGCAGGTGAGACAGCCCTACATTCCTATTGCTACTTCTATGCTCTTACTTACCACAATATGTAATTTCTTTCATAGCAGGCAACAGGCTTGCGTCTAAGGGTTGAATAACACCTTCAATCGAGGCGAAGTGTCCCCAGTGCTGTCAGCTGCACCAGAATTAGGCACGGTGTTGACTTGTGCCAGAGGTAATTGTGAGGCAAAAGAAGCTGTGAGGTGAATGGATAGCGAGGATCTTCTACATCTTCAAGCATGTTCGGTTTTCTGTTTGTATTACAAAGATACAATATGAAAATAAAATTAAAATATTGCTAAAACGGCATTCGATCACTCCAATTTGAAGATGCACGCAAATTTATAAAATTGACTTAAATAATGTTTGGAAAAATCACAAATGATAGGAACCACAGAATTGGGTGTACAGGATCACCCTACTTGTATGGTGCAAAGTATAACCCCCTGCCCCCTTATGGCTTATATTCATGACTGAGAGGTCAACCTTGATCACTGCTGTCAATGAGAGGCTTGTATCAGTGTAAGGGTTGAATAACAGCTTCAATTGAGGCTTGAGGGGGGGGGGTAATAGTCTATAGAACCCTATAACAACATTCACTCTAATGTGAAGATGCAAGCAAATTTATAACACCACTGGGGAAATCGCAAATGATGGGAACTACGTACTACAACGATGCAGAAATTAGGTGCATAGGATCATTACCCCCCCCCCCCCTCCCTCCGACTATAAATAGCTTTCCCTGAATTGTTCAAGACAGTGCTTATTGTGTACTACTGTATATGCCCTTTGCTTGTTCGTATTGTTAGATTACAACAGTAATTACCAAAACAATAACATTTTTTTCTTCAAAAATGAAGTTGGGCCAGTGCTAGACCGAAAACTTCAGTCTCTCTATTAATCGTCAGTTGTTCCACTGAGAGTACGTCTGGCTCCACTAGACCTCCGATTATAGAGACTGAAGATTGTCCTATCGGGACTGTACGGAACCAATGGTTCGGTTCGGCAGGACCGCGATGAATGAGATATGCTACGAGATTTTCACTCTTTACATCCTCATACATGCTGCAATATGACAATAATTAGAGTCTAATTAAAAATAACGTATATATAGCTTATTTGACTTACGATAGCTTGCTCATTTAGATCCTAAATTAATGATTAATCCGAGAAAGTCTGGTCGTAAACATTAACGTCTTGGTTTTAGTTGATGAATATTCATTTTTTCTTTTCGAACGTCCAATAGCTACCGTAGCTACGAACGAGTGCTCTGATTGGCCATTGGCTATGTTTTGGTAGGTGGACCCGGAAATATATCGGCCGCCGGGTAATATTTCGAATGCATGAACGTACTGCTTCGCGGTTCTGCGATACAAATTGGATAATTCATATAAGTCCGTAAATTATGTATTTAATATTAAGTTATCAAATTTTGATAACTGTAATTAGGACAAATGACATACCAACCTAATTTACATCCGATTTAGAAATCAGAAAAATTAGATCTAAATAAAGAAAATCGGGGGAGAAATGTCGGAAATGAAAAGCTGTTCCGCTGTGGCTCTAAATTACCCGCACGGTACGAGATCTCTGGTGTACCATCTGTACTGTATTGGGGAATGACAACAAATGTCAGTTTTATTAAAGAAATGACCCAAATCAGATGGTTATTTCTGTCTAGGCCAGTGCAGACCTCCCAACATTTGAATTTCAAAATTCCTAAAATTTTACGTGGCTCAGCAACGTCGCGCCATATCTGGCTTATTGAGAAATAGTCTATGCATCATGCAGCTACCCAACACATAGACCGAATTTTCCGTCTCTTTCGTTCGTTAGCCTCTTATTGGGGTAGGGTCGGCCGGCTCTCTCTTTAGAGACGGAAACCGTCTATACACATTCCCATGATAACGCCACGGCCATTTCAGGTCGTAGCGTTTTGCCCCCAAAATCCCCCAAAATGTCATTTTACCTCCGTTATGTCGTAAATTAGGCCTAGGCTATAATAATTCAGTTCCACTTACCAACTTGACTGAAATAATCCGTTTAATGGTCCCTTTTAAGGAAATTATGGGTCAAAATCGACATCCATGTTGAAAATCTTGCGCCATCTACACGTTCGTAATGGCGTTAGGCCAAAAAAAAAAAATTGTTTGGTTGTCCTCGATTGCTTTTCTGGAGTAGGGGCGGGCGGGCGGATTTTTTTTTTTTTTTTTTTTTTTTTTTTATTCATTTTTTGTGTGTATTTTTTGTGATTTTTTTTTTTTCCCCATTCTTTTTTTTTTTTTTAAATAATTTTTTTTCCATAAAAAAATAAATAATTGGGATTGTCAAGCATTTAAACAAACAAAGTCTATACAACACTTTGATATGGTAAAAAACTAGTTTAATGTACAATGAATATCAAGACCAACACAGAAAGTATTTTGGGCTTTGAAATACAGCACCTTTTAAATCTCCATTGTACTACTTACATACCTGCCAACCCTCCAGAATAATGAGGAATATCCCGTTTTTCTGGATTTTTAGGACCCCAAAATGCGGGAGATTCCGGATTTTTTTTTTTTTTTTTGGGGGGGGGGGGGGCCGCGATGTGAGAGTTCGCGTATTGCATGCTTTGAAGGGCTGCATGATTGAGCAGCGAATTTGTATTAGCTTTTTTGCACAGATTTACCGCGTATTGCCAGTTACACTGCCGCTGCATGTGCGAACGCCTGTTAAGGGTACAGATTTCTTATTTTTGAAGACATACCGTGCTAAAAATTCTTAATTCTCATTTTCAAATGTTGGCAGGTATGTACTTATAGCTACTTGCGCCCTCTATGTAGCAAACAATGCCTAATCGGTGACCATTGGTCCCCATGATCCTTTTTATCTTTTATTAACTGAGAGCTGATTTGATGAGATAACCACCTGTCCAGTGACCTAATTGCGTACTGAAAAGATCAAACTGGCAACGGGACGCATTTTGATCCTTGCAAATGGATAAAATGGTATGTTTGGCATTTAAAGACCGTCACCACTACTGGGCCAGAAGGGATTAGACCACACAGAGAGCCATCGAGGTCACTGTGACAGGTGGCTATCTCATTAACTCAGCTCTCATTTAACATAAGAAAAAGAGGATCATGGGGGACCAACAGGCACCGATTGGGGAAGTTTTCTATATAGAGGGAGCAAGTAGCTACAAGTATGGCAGTGTGCCTTTAAGATTGCTCCCCCCAAAAGAAATTAAATACAAAAAATACAAAAAAATGAATACAAAAAAAAAAAAAATGAATTAAAAAAAAAAAAAATATTTAAAAAAAAAAAAAAAATACGAGCGGCCCGAAAATGACGAGCGGGCGGTCGAGGACAACCAAACAACTTTTTTTTTTGGCCTTATCACAGTTTTTCCTTCATAATCATTTTGCCTTCGGCGTAGACTAGAAGGGATGAGATTGATTTAGATGACTCCGGCAGCGAGAGTTTAACACGGCTTGCAAGATTTTCAACATGGATGTCGATTTTGACCCATAATTTCCTTAAAAGGGACCATTAAACAGATTATTTCAGTCAAGTTGGTAAGTGGAACTGAATTATTATAGCCTAGGCCTAATTTACAATATAATATGCACGAGGTAAAATGACATTTTGGGGGATTTTGGGGGCAAAACGCTACGACCTGAAATGGCCGTGGCGTTATCATGGGAATGTGTATAGACGGTTTCCGTCTCTAAAGAGAGAGCCGGCCGACCCTACCCCAATAAGAGGCTAACGAACGAAAGAGACGGAAAATTCGGTCTACCCAACACACAGCTTGATATGTTGGGCACATTTACATGTGATTAAAGGATTGTTTCAAGAAGTTTTAAATTTGATTTTAAAACAATCCAGGGGAACCTGGATAAAAAGAAGAAAAAACAATGAAATGAGTTTAGAAATGCAATTCAGAGTTTAAAAAACCCTGTATAGATTCTAATACAATCATATTAATTAATCAATCCATGACTTTAAAAATCAAAGAGCAGTACAAAACTACAAACAGTTTGAGGTGGTAGAACTCGTACAATTCATCCAATAATGAAAACGCGGCCAGGCCAGGCCAGGCACGCGATGGTCCGGCCCCGCCGGGTAGGCAGGGCTTCACTCCAGTCACCGCTGGAATGAAGGCAGAGGGACGAAATAAGTTGTAACAACACAAAATACAAATCATAAATTACTTACAAGTATTGTTATTGTCGTTTTAGAGCATTGTCAGGACCAATGACTGCCTTTTATCACGAAAATGACCTCGCGATTCATTGAATCTCGGTCGTGCGAGCTAGGACTGCAATCGCACACCGTGCATTAACACATGCATGTGTGCTGTGCATATACATTGTAATGCATTGTGTAGATAGCAATTTTCACTTACGCATTACTGCCCTCTATCGTTGAAGACATGTTGGCGGAAAATAAAAGACAAAAGCGGAAAATCGGGAAAAAAAGAAAAATAAAGCGGAAATTTTCAGCCAAAAGCGGAAAGGTTGGGAGGTCTGCCAGTGTATGATCCTAAGAAACAATTTTACACAAAAAAAATTACATTGATAACTCATTTCGATGAAAACATATAAAATCTCATTGATTAAAATATAATGAAATTATAACATAAAGAACATATAATATATTCCATCTAAAAAATATTCAGTGAAAAATCCTGGTTATTATGTGTTGATGGCCAAGCACATGCTGCCTGCTCCAAAATGCATCATCATTCCATTTTGCCATTTAATAGTCCCAAATAGAAAAATAATAATATAATAATAATAATAATAATAATAATAGCCTAATAGTCCACTCCAAATTTTATTAAACCGAAACGGAAATTCTTTTTGCCCAATTGATCGTGAGCCCGGCAGCCACTGAGCAGCGCCAGATCGACGTTGCTCTATCCATTATTGTTGAACGGCAAACAAGGTAGCAACAACTCCCATCTTTTAACGTCTTTTGGTATGACGCGGCCGAGGTTCGAACCCACGCCCTGCCGGTTGTGAGGCGGACGCTCTACTGACTGAGCCAACACTCCAGTATTTTTGTTCAAATCATATGTGATGTGTATTTTTAACAATGAGTCACTCCTATTATTCTCTATCTTTATGAAAAAGAAAAAAATTATAATTGCAAATTACAATGGATGTGGCCCTTTTACTTGTCCTTGCATGGCCCTAGCTTGACTTCCTGCAGGGTACTTTGTGCCAAGTTATTTCTCTAAGAGTGGAATTGATGTGAGGAATATTGCCATTTTCAGTAGGGGCACTGGTCTGAGAATGAAGATTGTCCGCATAAATGAAAATATCCTGGTAAACGCGGACAAGTCTCGACCTAAAAAAATAAGGATTAATTGTCTGCATTTTTCACGGACGTTTTTTCTTCTTCGGTGCTCTGCAGGTACAGGGTTCCTGATCCGCGTGCTGGCAATTAATGCGAAAAACGGATTCCGCGTAATAAAATACCTCCAGTTCACCGTCTATACTTTCCATGGGTTGTCCGTCTTCCCTAGGATTTATTGTTCATAACGTGAAAGTCTCTGCGTAAGTGTAAAATGCATTATGGAGCATCATCGCGGAATTCGTTTTTCGCATCACTAACGCGCGGATCGGGAATCCGGATCCTTCACGAAAATGCGGATGATCCTTATTTTTTTGGATGCGAATGGTCTGCGTTTACGAGGGTATTGTCGTTTATGCGGACGATGCTTATTCTCGTACTAGCACCCCTACTGATTTTGTGAATAAACCATTTTTTTTTTCCGTGTAGGCCTATATAATCTACAGACATAACATGTGCAAGCATTGCGCACAATGAACCGTTAGGCTTTACTGTGCAGAGTCCTTGAATGAGTGGTGGAATATTTCACAAGCATGCCAAGAATGTGTAGACAATATAGTCATTTTGACTTTATAATAATTATTTTAAATGAAATACCTACATAGTACATTGGCTATAGCTCCAAACATGCCAAGTGAGGAGAGTGAGCAGCACAAATAGCCGCAGTATCATCAAGGTTTGCCCAAAATTTCTTTGAATTTTCTGTTGATCTAGACAGAGTCTATCATAAAGTCTATCGATGCGCAAACGTAGTGAAACAAAGTGCAATGGAATAAAATCAAGGGGCAGTTTCTTCAGTTTTTCAACGCGATTTTGAGCTGTGAGTGTGAATCATGAAATTAAATAAGAGAACTGATTTTTTAAGGTTATTTAAACTGCAGTATGATTTTGAAGCATCATAATGATTCATATTCAATATTCAATTGAACAATAATTTACATTTTCTCCTATTTATAATTTAGTAGGCCTAGATCTAGATCTAGGCTACCGGTATTTGTTTTGTAGACCTAGATCTACATGCATGTCATGTGTGGAAAAGTAATTTGTTAGCTTACATGTAACTTAGTAAAATCCAATTAATTAATTGGATTATTAATGGCTAGACCTTATGCATTGAAATTATAGGAGTGTGAAGTGGAATTTGGTATACTCAAGTTGGATGAATTTTGATTGTACAACACTTTTTCGTAGAAAAATTGCCAACACACACACAAATGACGATGGAATCACACACAGAAAAGTTTATATTTGGGACTATTCATGAAATACAAAGGCAAATGGTTTTCGAACAATATCAGACTAGTCCTTATCGATTATTCCTCTAAGATGAATATCTATAGATCTAGACATATTTAAAACTTACGGTATACATTGTAGATATTTTTGGAGTGAAGACAATTAGGAACCACCAGCAGCATAGGCAAGGCTAAAAGCTGCGCCGACCAGCTGAAACTGTAGCTGATGCTAGCTGCAGGTACGGTATCTAGCTAGGCGCTCTGGCGGGTCTAGCGGCGGCGCCGGCGGTCGACGCCAGTCCTGGGCGTACTGCAGAGAGCTAGCCCTGCCGGATCGCGTCGAGCTAGCTAGCACTGCCAGGGCCGGACCCATGGGGAGCGTTGGGGTGCGCATGCCCCCTTTTCCTTCCGAAAAAACAGGGAAAAGCCCAGAATTTTAAAATAAATGTTCAGTTTAAGCATTCAGAAATGCCTCAGAATGTACCATAAAGCATCTTATAGTTCAATTTTTTTTCCGGGGCCCTTTGGCCCCGGACCCCATGCCGATATAACACTTCATGCCCCTCCTTTAAATAAAACTCTTGGATCCGCCGCTACAGCCGGTCGAGCATATCGCATAGGCTGCCTAATGATACGCACGCGTATTCCGCACAAGCCTTCCCAGTAAGTTACTGTTACAGAATATAATCCAGAGGCGGTGTTCTACTGTAGCTAAGTAGCGCGCGCGCGCTGGAGGACTAGTTTTGTCAGTATCTTACTGGGTCATCAGTATAATCCAGGAGACAATATAGTTCCAGTACATTACCATTGCAACTATGTCACCTGGATTACAGAATATATATTCTGCTCCGATATATACTGAGCGACTTTGGGTCACCTGCTTCGATACCTTACTGGCTCGATTATTGGTATCAGGTGGTACCATGGGGGCAAAGAAGGCAGCTGAAACGGCATCCCGTCGTTTCTTAAAAGAACGGCTTTTTCTAACCAGACGCTGGGTGCTCAGTTATACATGTGTGTGTATGGTTATGCTTTGGTAAGGTGAGAATTGATCTGGGCTTTCAAATAATGATTCATACAAGTACATTATGCGAGTCGATGTTTCAATTGAATGACTGCAAATTTAGATGGGTGCTCATTTATGTGTATGGCTATGCTCAGGTGACATATGCTCTGGGCAACAATTTAGTCAAATATATTTGACTTGGATAAAGGTTGCAAGTAGGGTTGAGATTATATTAAGTGAAAAGTATAATAGTCTTAGCGCACAAATGATTATTATTAACAAAAATGCTCTTTTATTAACAGTGTATACAAAGCAATTTCATGTAGCTTTACAATCGCTATATTTAATCAAATCAATCACATGCATAATATGCATTCTATAATAATAGGCATCCACTTTACGAGGCAGGGTTAAAGTTAAGAATTCGGTTACTGCAGCCTGTGCAGGACAGTAAGCACACAACAATTGTTGATGGAGCAAGTGTCTAGTAACAGTAGGACTTATAATTCCACCCTTCGTGCATTTCGTTTCTACAAAGTACGTATTCATGTAATCAAGGAATATATCATTACAGGAACCCCCCCCCCTTACACCTAGGTAGAGTATGGCACATGTAGGCTAACGTGTTGCCAAACTAGGTTAGTGCAACGTACAGTAAGGATTGTAATCCGAGGGCTTTACATCATGGTTTACTGTCAATAAATGTATCCACTGGACCACAGCTCTACATGAACCATGATTGATGCCTATTGTGCTAGAATGTATATATTATTCATATGATTGATCTTAATAAATAGCGCTTTAATAAAGCTGTATTAAATTCCTTATCCGACATATACTGTAAATGAAAGAGCATTTTGTTTTATAATACTTTGTCCTTTGTCCGCTAAGATTATTTTACAATGTCATATAAAACATTATAAACATACACAATTGCTGACTGTAGCTAATATATTATTATCCTTAAACTCATCTCCATTGCTATACACGATCATGCATTTATCATGGCATGGATAAAGAGTACGCAGACACATACATACCTGCAATGCTGATGCCTTTGCATTCAGTGTAAAATAGAACTCCTCCTTGAACTCCTCTCTATTTACTGTCAGTGCAGTAAGGTTTGGCATGGAACACAAACCATCTACGAGGTGATATGAAGAGGCTGACGTTTGAACCTACCTGCATAAAAACAGTGATTCATACAAGTACATTATCATAGTACATTTTTTGATTGACTGAATGTACCAGAACCCACCACTTACACCTAGGTCGAGTATGGCAAATGTAGATTAAAGTCTTGCTAATGGAAACTAGTGCTATGTACAGTTAGGATTTGTACCCTAGGCCTATACATCATGTTTCGATGTCCACTAGACCACAAACAGCTCTACATGAACTATGGTTGATGCCTATTGGTCTAAAATGTATACTATTCATTTGATTTATTTTAATAAACAGAGCTGTAATAAAGCTTTATGAATTTCCGTATCATACACTGTACATGAAAAACAACTTTTATAATACTGTTATTTTGTCAGCTAAGAATATTTTGTATTTTATTATACAACATTACACATATACAAAATTGTTGACTGTAGCTAATGTATCATGAATCCTTAAACTCATCTCCATTGCTATACATGAAGATGTATTTATCATGGCATGGGTATAGAGTACAAAGACACATGCATACCTGTAATTTCGATACCTTTGCATTCAGTGTAGAATAAAACTCCTCCTTGAAATCCTCTCCGGTTACTGCCAGTGCAGTGAGGTTTGGCATGGAACACGGAGCATCTACGAGATGAGGTGAAGAGGCTGATGTTGGACATCTTACATCTAGAAGAATGACAGTAGGGATAGACATGTATACACCCCGTGATTCATACAAGTACATTGTCAGAGTCCTTGTTTTAATTGACATAATGCAAATGTAACAACTCGGAGCATGCTCCGATGAACATGTATGTGTATGTCTATGTCCATGTGACAAATGCTCTGGGTAACATTATAGTCAACTATATAGAATTTTGATGAGGGCTTCAAATAGGTTTGAGCTTAGATTTTAGTGAGAGGTTTACTTTTTGGAGGCAGGATTAAAATTAAGATTGCAATTAGTGCAGGACAGTAAGCAAAGAAAAAAATGTTGATGGAGCAGATGTCTAACAACAGGAGGACACATACTACATAGTGATGCACTCAAGGAATATATCCTACCAGAATCCACCCCTTACACCTAGTAGGTCGAGTATGGCAAATGTAGATTATTGCTTGCTAAACGACATTAGTGCTAGGTACAACAAAGGATTTGAACCCGAGTGCTATACATCAAGATTTACTATCCATAAACTTATCTACTTGACCACACAAAGATCTACATAAACCATGGTTGGTGCCCATTATTTATTATTTATTATTCATTATTTATTTATTTTTGTCTGTTATTCATACGACTGATTTTGATAGAGCTTTATTAAAATTATATGAATCTTCTGATCATATACAGTGCATGTGAGGCCTTTAGGGTAAAACTGTTCCTTTGTCAGCTAAGATTTTTATTTTTTTTAAATAAAGGACATTACACAAATACCAAATCGTTGATTGTAGTTAATAAATCATTATCCTTAAACTCATCTCCATTGCTATACATGAACATGTATTTATCATGGCATGGATATAGAGTACAAATACACATATACCTATATGTTGATGCCTTTGCATTCAGTGAAGAATAGAACGCCTCCTTGAAATCCTCTCTAGATACTGTCAGTGGAGTAAGGTTTGGCATGGAACACAGCCCAATAAACAAAATCACGTGAAAATCACGTCAATATCAAGGTATCGACTTGAGGAGAGTTACGTTCTTCAAACACCGGACATTTACGTAAATGTGTTAATACGTTTATTGCACTAGGTCACTTAAAACACACGTACACTAAATCACGCAATTGTCACTGCAATATCACCATTATAATGACGTGATTATCCCTACCTTGGAGACCATGGTTTGGAAACCTAATACTCCCGTGTTTTTTGGGTTATGAAATTACATCTTCATAAACGAAATTATCGCGTCACAGAAACACGTGAAGCGTTAGTGATAGTTTTAGTCAAAATATCTGCGTGAAATTCACGTGAATATTACGTCGAAGAGGAAATATATTACTGTAACCCGCGTTCAACCCAATAATTACGCAAATGTTACACAATAAATAAACCCAAATAATGACGTTCTCATCCCGTTTCTGAACATCGTGTTTTGGATCTTCCATAATAACGTCCAGGCGCGCCGGAAGCAGTTTGGGATTAGAGGGGGTGGGGGGGGGTGGTTGCAAACATCCCAGAGGAGAAAGCTAGTTGCAACTGGTCCAGTTGATGAACCAGTTAATGCCAACTGGTAACCCCGGAAATTGAAATGGGCTAAATGATCCAGTTGATCCAGACCAGTTAGAATTCAACTGGTCTAGCTGAGCCATTAGAACCATTTGGTAAAACTTCCAACCAGTTGAACGGCAACAACACTTCAATACTGGTACGTCTGTATTTCCAATGTAAAGGCATTGGTAATAAGTAGACTTACATAATTTAATTTAATCGAATTTTTTTCATATACTTGTATTTTATTGAAATTATTTTAGTTCTAGTTAATCTTTTCCTTATTCATGTTTAATTAAATGTAATTTATACGAAGTAACGAAATGTCCTAATAACTGGTAATTTATATTTGTAGTATTTTCGAAATGAATTGCATATAACTAAATCCTCAGTAATTAAGAAATATGCTATAAATTCAGATAAACTGTTTAAAAAACATAGATCTGCACGCACCCCATATTCAATATGCAAATTAATTTGTGTCAGCTGGTTCAACTGTACTGGAAACATGCAAAAAGTCAGCCAGCAGTCATCAACTGGTGCAACTGGAAATATGCACACAGACCGGTTATCAACTGGTGCAATGAAAAGATGCCAACAGTCAGTTATCAACTGGTGAAAATAGAAATATGCCAACAGACACGGGACTATCACCACGGAACTTAAATGGTAACTGTGAAACCATCAAGACACCCAAGAATAACTCATTTTTCACACCTGGAAATCACGGAATACCCAGCTTAGATTAATAATCCGTTTGAGTCACGAAATCATCACCGCGGAACTGCTGGCAATTTTGAACGCCATTTACATAGGTGTTTTAAGACACCTAATAATTACTAATTTTTCACACCTAAATATCACGAATTCACAGCTTAGATTAGTAATCAGTTTTAGCTACGTGATCATAACCAAGAAAGTTATGGTAACTTTGAAACCATTTAAAGAGTTGTGTAAGACACCTCAGAATTACTAATTTAATATAACCAGAGATTCACGGACAGAACAATAAGACGATTATCCGGTGTAAGTAACGTGATTATTACCATCAACCTTGGATAACCTGGGAAACCAATCGATTAAGGTGCTTACAAGACCAAATAATTACTTATTTATCACCACCATCAATTAACGGACAAAAAACTCGTTGCTTGGTCAAGTGGTTATTTGGTCATAAACACGTGATTTACAGAGGTAAGTGGAATCACGTTACTCCAGTCGCGTGATAAATTGGTGTTTTTTAGGTTAGATGAAAACGTGAACAGGAGTACCTTTTTTGTTTAAATGAAAGCACGTGTCGATAACGTTTAAATTTAGTTCAAAAGGCACCATACTTTAAAATCACTTAAAATACACTCCCAAAAGAGGTTACTTTTTAGTGTTTTGTTTATTGGGAGACCATCTACGAGGTGATGTGAAGAGGCTGACGTTGGACACTAAACATGTAAAGGCTTGGGAGTTTGGACCTACCTGCATAAAAACAGTGAGTCATACAAGTACATTATCATAGTCCTTTTTTTAATTGACTGAATGTACCAGAATCCAACCCTTACACCTAGGTCGAGTATGGCAAATGTAGATTAAAGTCTTGATAATGGAAATTAGTGTTTACGTACAGTAGGATTTGTACCCTAGGCCTATACATCATGTTTCGATGTCCATAAACTTATCCACTAGACCACAAACAGCTCTACATGAACCATGGTTGATGCCTATTGGTCTAAAATGTATACTATTCATTTGATTGATTTTAATAAACAGAGCTATAATAAAGCTTTATGAATGTCTAAATCATACACTGTGCATGAAAAATAACTTTTATAATACTGTTCTTTTGTCCGCTAAGATTATTTTACAATTTCATATAAAACATTACACATATACCAAATTGATGACTGTAGCTAATATATAATTTCCCTTAAACTCATCTCAATTGCTATACATGAAGATGTGTTCATCATGGCATGGATATAGAGTGCAAAGACACATGCATACCTGTAATTTTGATACCTTTGCACTCAGTGTAGAATAAAACTCCTCCTTGAAATTCTCTCTAGTTCCTGTCAGTGCAGTAAGGTATGGCATGGAACACAAACCATCTACGAGGTGATATGAAGAGGCTGATGTTGGACACCAAACATCTAAAGGCATGACAGTTTGGAACTACCTGCATAAAAACAGTTATTAATATAAGTACATTATCATAGTCCATTTTGTAATTGACTGAATGTACCAGAATCCACCCCTTACACCTAGGTCGAGTATGGCAAATGTAGATTAAGGTCTTGCTAATGGAAATTAGTGCTACGCACAGTTAGGATTTGTACCCTGGGCCTTTACACCATGGTTCAATGTCCATAAACTGATCCACTAGACCACAAACAACAGTTAACAGTTAACAACAATTAACAGAGCTATACTAAAGCTTTATGAATTTCTGTATCATACACTGTGCATGACAAACAAATTTTATAATACTGTTCCTTTGTCCGCTAAGACTATTTTATATTTTTATATAGAAAATTGCACAAATACAAATAGGTTGACTCTATCTAATATATCATTAAGCCTTAAACTCACCTCCATTGCTATACATGAACATGTATTAATCATGCCATGGATATCGAGTACAAAGACACATACAGTACACGCATGTAATGTTGATGCCCTTGCATTCAGTGTACAATAGAGCTCCTCCTTGAAATCCTTTCCAGTCACTGTCTGTTCAGTGAGGTTTGACATGGAACACGAAGCATCTACGAGGTGATGTAAAGAGGCTGATGTTGGACATCTAACATCTAAAAGCATGATAGTTTGGATCTACATGTACACAAACCGTTATCCATACATGTACATTATCATAGTCCCTGATTTAATTGAATGACTGCAAATGTAACTGGGTGCTCCGATGTCGTGTATAGGTATTGCTTTACTCAGATGAAAAACGGTTTGGGCAACATTTTAGTCAAATATAATTTGGATTAGGGCTTCCAATAGGTGTGAGCTTAGATTTAGTGAAAGCTATAATTTTGGAGTAGTGTTAAAACTAAGATTTCGGTTACTGCAGGACAGTATGTAAAGATAAAATGTTGATGGAGCAGATGTCTAACAACAAAAGGACTGACAATTACAGCCGTAGTGCATTTAATTACTACATAGTATATAGTGATGCACTCAAGGAATATATCCTACCAGAATCTACCCCTTACACCTTGTAGGTCGAGTATGGCCAACGTAGATTATTGTCTTGCCAAACAACACCAGTACTACATACAGTAAGGATCTGAAACATAGGCCTCTACATTATGGTTCACTGTCAAGAAACTTGTCCACTGGAGCACAAGCAGCTCTATATGAACCATGGTTGGTGCCCATTATTTTTTTTGTCTGTTATTCATACGATTTATTTTAATAGAGCTTTATTAAAGCTATATGAACCTCCTGATCATATCCAGTGCATGTGAGAACTTTTGGATACAACTGTTCCTTTGTCGGCTAAGACTTTTTTATGTTTGTATATAGGACAGTACACAAATACAAAATTGTTGACTGTAGTTGATATAGCATTATCCTTAAAACTCAACTCCATTGTTATACACACACATGTATGTATCATGGCATGGATATAGAGTACAAAGACACCTACATACCTGTAATGTTGATGCCTTTGCATTCAGTGTAGAAGAGATCTCCTCCTTGAATTCCTTTCCAGTTACTGTCTGTGCAGTAAGGTTTGGCATGGAACACAGAGCATCTACGAGGTGATGTGAAGAGACTGATGTTGGACATCTAACATCTAAAAGAATGACATTGGGATCGACATGTATACACATCGTGAATCACACAAGTACATTATCAGAATCCATGTTTCAATTGAACGACTTCAAATGTAACTTGGGGCTTCGTGGTACATGTATGTGTATGTCTATGCTCAGGTGCAAAATGTTCTGGGCAAAGTTTTAGTCAAATAAATAGGAATTGGATAAGGGCTGCAAATGGGTTTCAGTTTAGATTTAGTGATAGGAGCAAGTTTAAAGTTAAGAATTTGGTTAGTGCAGGACAGTAAGTATAGAACAATAGTTGACGGAGCAGGCGTCTAACAGCTGTAGGACTGACAATTACAGCCATGGTCCATTTACTCACTAGTGATGCAATCCAAGAATATATAACCTACCAGAACCCACCCCCTACACCTAGGTCGAGTATTGCAAATGCAGATTAATGTCTTGCTAAAGGAAATTAGTGCCACGTACAGTATGGATCTGAACCCGAGGGCTATATATTATAGTTCACTGTCCAGAAAATTATCCTCTGCACCACATGCAGCTCTACATGAACCAAGGTTGATGCCCACTATTTTATAATGTTTGTAATTCATATGATTGATTTAAATCAATAGAGCTATAATTAAGCTATATGAATTTCAGTTTCATACGCTGCATGAAAAATACCCTTTATAATACTGTTTCTTTGTCTGCTAAAACTATTTTATATTTTATATAGAACATTGCACACATACAAAAAGGTTGACTATAGCTAATTTATTATTATCCTTAAACTCAACTCCATTGCTATACATGAACATGTAATCATAATTACATGGATATAGAGTACAAAGACACATACATACCTGTAATGTTGATGCCTTTGCATTCAGTGTAGAAGAGAAGTCCTCCTTGAAATCCTTTCCAGTCACTGTATATTCAGTAAGGTTTGGCATGGAACACATAGCATCTACGAGGTAATGTGAAGATGCTGGTGTTCGAAATCTAACATCTAAAAGAATGACATTTGGGATCGACATGTATACACACCGTGAATCATACAGGTACATTATCAGAGTCCCTGTTTGAATTGAATGGCTGCAAATGTAACTGGATGCTCCGATGTACATGTATGGACATTGCTATGCTCAGGTGACACATGTTTTTGGCAACATTTTAGTCAAATATATAGGATCTTGATTAGGGATTCCAATATGTTTCACCTTAGATTTAGTGATAGGTATACTTTTTGGACCAGGGTTAAATTAAGATTTCGGTTACTGCAGGACAGTAAGCAAAGAAAAAATGTTAATGGAGCAGATGTCTAACAACAGAAGGATACATACTACATAGTGATGCACTCAAGGAATATATCATATCAGAATCCACCCCTTACACCTAGTAGGTCGAGTATGGCACATGCAGATTATTGCTTGCTAAACGACATTAGTGCTATGTACATTAAAGATTTGTACCCTAGGCCTATATGGTTCAACTCCAGAAACTTATCAACTGGCTCAGAAGAATTTCTACATAAACCAAGGTTGATGTCCGTTATTTGTTTATATTTGTTTTTCATATGATTGATTTAAATAGAACTTTTTTAAAGCTATCTGAATTTTCGTATCAGACACATTGCATGTAAGACACTTTGGATAATACTGTTCACTTGTCTGCTAAGACAATCTTATAGTAGCTCAAACCTATAAATCCTATTTGACTAAAATGTTGCCCAAACCATTTTCAACTGAGTAAAGCAATACCCATACATGACATCGGAGTACCCAGTTACATTTGCAGTCATTCAATTAAATCAGGAACTCTGATAATGTACATGTATGAATAACGGTTTGTTTACATGTAGATCCAAACTGTCATTCTTTTAGATGCTAGATGTCCAACATCATCCTCTTCACATCACCTCGTAGAGGCTTTGTGTTCCATGCCAAACCTCACTGAACAGACAGTAACTGGAAAGGTTTTCAAGGAGGAGTTCTCTTCTACACTGAATGCAAAGGCATCACCATTACAGGTATGCATGTGTCTTTGTACTATATATCCATGCCATGATAAATACATGTTCATGTATAACAATAGAGTTGAATTTTAAGGATAATGATACATTAACTACAGTCAACAATTTTGTATTTTTGTTACGTTCTATATAAAATTATTAAACAGTCTTAGCCGACAAAGGAACAGTTTTATCCAAAAGGTCTCTCAAGCAAAGTATATGATAAGGAAATTTATATAGCTTTAATAAAGCTCTATTAAAATAAATCATATGAATAACAAACTTTATAAATAATGGGCACCAACCTTGGTTTATGTAGAGCTGATTGTGCTCCAGTGGATAAGTTTCTGGACAATGAACCATCATTCAGTTCAGTTCAGTTCAGTTCAATCATTTTTCTCAAGCATAAAAACAATATTATAATATATACAAAAAATGGCAAATACACATAGTAAGAGAAAAAACGGAAACTACAAAAAAAAGTTTATACAAACTTGTTTGGCGTAGTTAGATGTCCAATCTTACTATTTTATAATGTCTGTAATTCATATGATTGATTTTAATCAATAGAGCTATAATTTAGCTATACGAATTTCTGTATCATACGCTGCATGAAAATTACCCTTTATAGTACGGTTTCTTTGTCCGCTAAGATTATTTTATATTTTCATATAGAACATTGCACACATACACAAAGGTTGTCTATAGCTACTTTATTTGTATCCTTGAACTCATCTTCATTGCTATAGATACACGAACATGTATTTATCATGGCATGGATATAGAGTACATAGACACATACATACCTGTATATGTTGACGCCTTTGCATTCAGTGTAGAATAGAACTCCTCATTGACATCCTTTCCAGTCACTGTCAGTTCAGTAATGTTTAGCATGGAACACAAAGCATCTTCTAGGCGACGTGAGGATGCTGATGTTGAACATCTAACATATAAAGGCATGAAAGTTAGGATCTACAAGTAAACAAACCGTTATATATACATGTACATTATCAGAGTTCTTGTTTGAAATGAATGACTGCAAATGTAACCCGGTGCATCCGAAGTACATGTATGTGCATGGCTATGCTTAGGTGACAGATGCTCTGGGCTTATTAAATGAACAATATTGGATTCGGATAAGGGCTGCAAATAGGTTTGAGCTTCGGTTAAGTGATAGGAATAATTTAGTATTCTGGGACCGATATTCCCCTGTTTAAAAAAGAGCTCGATGAAGGACTACATATTTTGCCCCCTACATGATGAAGTCAATTCTTACCTTCAAGATACTTTTATTATGAAATCCATAAAGCTGTAGTTTTGGCCGTCATTCCTTGTTCAATGCAGCTATTGTGTTTCTTGTTGTTCATCTCCTTCAACTTCAAGTTAGACGATGTATATTTAAAATCACAAAGAATATCACTCTAATTACATGGCGTTTGTATACACATGCAGCCAAAATGATAGAATTCATGATTAAATATGTCTTAATGGAGAGCCCTACATGCTCCTTGGTCCTCTTTTTTGCTCGGTCGATTAAAGCAGCCTTTCATAGCAGGATGAACCCAAAGAACCTGAAGAAATCAAATAAAGTTCGGTTAAAGGCAATTCAAAACCCTATAGTATTCTTTAAATAGAAATCATGTTTGGAGTATGCAAAACGGTGACGAAAAGCAAATCATACGTTCACAAGTTTGAGATCAAACTCAGGTTCCATATACAATCGTGTAGTATAAATTTGCTTCAAGGAATATTTATGGACATTTTACAATTTAAATAATAACATTGTGAATGGAGTTAAGAGCATTTGTTCATGATAAATATATTTTTTTAAATAGAAAACCTCTAGAACTGCAGCCTTAACACAACGTACGATAAGAGTTAAAATATGACTTTCATTAACATAGAAATGACTATTCATGGTAATGTTCGTATTACTCCCCCCCCCCCCCACCCCCCAAGTGCATTGTTAATGTAGTTTTAGATCAAACAACCATTCTAGTTTAACACATTTAACAAAACAGAAACTTGATGAATATTTCTAATATTTTCATAATTTCAATTTGTTTATTAATTATTTCATGGAAATAAAATATTTTGTTCAAGTATCCCAAGTGCTTTGACATAATTGGGGGCGGGATCTCACCCAAGTAATGAAATGCAAGTCCATTAATTAAATGAAAGGTTCCAGGTATCCACCCCCCTCGCCCCTTCTCCCTCTCCCTCTCTCTCTCTCTCTATCTCCCTATCTTCCCCTCTCATGTCATGGGGCACGTGTGTCCAGATTCCATCCCATTCCTTTTTTTTTATTCACTTTGGTTTCCGAAAAACAAGTAATATGATGATTAAATGTATCCTCAAACCATCGTATGTGTTTAAAATGGGGTGGGTATCTCCTTGCACACCTACACCTATGTTGTAAATCAAAGTATCATATTGCTATGTTTTCACGTATCACAACAGTGACCCTTTAAAATTGTATGTGATTGTAGGTATATAGGCCGCAAATGATGGGATGTTGAGGGGATGCCCCCCCCCCCCTCCCTCCCTTCCCCGCCACGAGATTTGTTTTTGTTTGTTAGGGGGGGGGGGGCAATATCTGGCTCAAAATTAATCGGGGACACACCTTTTCAGCAGCAAAGGTAAGGAGGCATTATAACAATCATAATCTCAATCGTAATCGCCATGCACTAGGCCCCTCAAGGACCGCCATTTATGCACGATTTACCTTGTCGTCTATACTGTTCGTCCGTACTGTTCGTTACGTCTATGGTCTATGCAAGGATGCAAGAAAAACGCGCGCGAGCGCAGGGTTAAGCAGCCATGCCATGTCGCATAGCCCGCCAACGACACCCTACCTAAGCTACGTGCTACAGCTACAGTGATATCACGCATTCGCTATATCGTCGGCATTTAACCATTTCATTTATGTTTAATTTATACTTTTTAGAGGAAAATATTTCTACTGCTCCCGAATCAAATACTAACTGTTACATTCAGTGAGGATATCAACATTTTGGCGTTTCGTTATAGTTCTCCTAGGGCTAGGTCAAGAAGATTATAGAAATATAATCTGGTTCAGGATAACTCTCAAGTCTCATCAGATGTAGTACTAGTAGGTATACCTAGTGTACATCAAGATCACTTACGAATAGCTGACGCAGGAGAACACTTATAGGTAAGCATTGATATACCAAATAATCTGTTTTATACATTAAAACATGATATAGGTCTATATTATATTATTGATCCAAACCCGAACGATTGATATTCATTCGTGTTGGTTGACTGTACGTTTGTAAACCGGTTTTATGTTTTCACTTTTCTACGCAAGAAATTGGCTTTATCTTCAAAATTAAACAGTATAAAAAGCGAGAATAATAGCCTAGGCTATCAGCAATGTTCTTCGTGAATGCAGTCACTGAAAATCATGTTCATGCGGTTGGCCCGGGAAAAGGGAGGTGTCAAAAAAACCTATTTCGCATTCGAAGCATTGGTGCACTGCAAGTCGCCATGTTTTTTTTTTAATATGAAATGACGTCGATTGCGCGTGCGCAATGCCAATGTTATTGAACGCGCCGGTTTGTGGTCGCCATTTTGCATTAAAGTAAACGAATGTTTAATAGAAATAATTTGTTTACGAAAATATGAATAGTAAGACGATATGTATTTCTTTATCTTACCTTTCTCGTGATGGTGCTTTCAATGATTTCGGAGTAGACTATTCGAACATGCTACCAGCAAATCATAGACAAAGGTACCACTTTGGCACTATCGCTAATATTTGTAGTTATACTTCTACAACCATGAAACTCTAATAAAGTAGACCTTCTACAAACGTAACGTTTAGTCTAAGTATGTGTACATTGCCGTTCAACTTGTAAGTTTCAAGATATTACGTCCGAGTCGTGCAGCCCCAGACAATTCCATTATCAAATAATTATCATGCCCTTTCGTGGTGGTCGAATACGTCATTAGTACCATAGTGAGCTTTGCAGATACCTCTAGAGTATGGACTATGGTGTTTCTACAAATCGCTGTTTCTGTAAATTTCCCGATATAATGTCTATCAGACAATAGACATATGATCACAAATCCAACAAGCTCTAGGAAAATGTAATAAATACAATGCTCCTGTTCAATATGTACAACACATAGCATATAGTCAAAGAACGATGTACGCCTCGGCCTACATGGTTTGGCGCATGAATTAAATTGTCGAATGGTGCTCGATCTCCGCCGGTGCGATCTCTGGACTGCCTACTCCTAAAAAGAACACTCGCGCACTCATGTATAACTTGTATGCGTGAGTGTTTTTGTGTGTATGTATGTTTGTTGTGTGTGTGTGTGTGTAAACGGGTTTGTACAGACGTACGGGGACCGACCTTTTAACCTCACCATACGAAAGAAGTGACTCAATTTCGAACGGCGTTCCGAACTCGGGTCGGCCGTTGTCAATTTGAAGGCGACGACAGAGAGTTGTCAATGCAAGTGAACGCACCACTAGACTATAAACTTCAAGAAATTTCTGAAAACCTGGTGTTCCAATTCACTAAATTTGGTTTTAACGAGTGCATGGAAGCACTGAATTACTGCGTTCCAGTTAAAGTCTGCAGGACTTTGATAAGTTCTTACTTTGATCTCAGGCGAATGCATGACATAGTCGGTCTCTCAACATTATAATAAATTCCTAAACTCCCTTTAAAGCTCTCAATCTGTATCAATTTTGAATTTATCACGGAGTTTATCCCCTTAAAGAACCTACCACAACATATTAATTTGGTAATAATAGAAGCAGCAACATGAGAGAAAGATCAGTCCATTCCAGTGTAAGGCGGTGACAAATAAAAGTTATGAAGTTGCCATCGTAAATGTACAATCATAAATGGCAAGAAATATCCTGTTAGGTGATGAAGGAATACATGTGAATTATACTAATGAGCACATGGGAGATGCGCTCGAAACTCAGAGTTGCCAATTTGCAATCAAAGGACTTTAACAATTCAATGAAATGGGGCCAACGATTTGATAGATGCACGATTCATTTTTTCTTTTCATGTAACTCAGTCTTAAGTTGTCCAGTACATGTAATATTATTTGTGAAGATATGGGGTTCTAATCAATTGCACAATAGTAAAGGGATGGTTATTATTTATTCAAATATGCCATATTAAGTATGACTAGGGCACATGCTGGTGTGTTCGTTTTGGTTTAAACCAAACTTTTGGTTCATTGGTTGTCCCAACCAAGTCGTAAAATAAGGCCCACTTGGTCCTAATATAATGTGATTATCAATTTTCATACATGTATCAATACCAATATATGTATACATTAACTGTTGTAGGTCTATCGAAGATTACATTTAGTGGCGTTGTCGGCACGTTTCTAACATTTATTAAGGTATAATGGGGTTCATATTAATCTGAATATCTAATAGTATTATATCAAGTACTTTTCCATGCAGTCAAATAAATTTTGATAAATAATACCTTGCACAGGCAGTATTAAAAATATTATCTTACCTCGCGAACCTGATAGTCACATAAGTTCATACACTACCAGTACCAGCACATGGACACAGTCTCACTTGATTTGCAAGGTATCCGCAATTGTGAACAATATTCCAAACAATTAATGGAATCCTTTGAATTTTCATTCTTGGCAATGACTTCCTTCTATGGGCGATATACTCAACAAGATTTTCGATGAACTGCCCTCCAGAAAAGCAATGGCAAGGACAAGTAGAATTGTCGTGATAATGCACGTGCGTGAATGAAATAGTTTTAGTGCCAACTATAACTGTTAGTAAAAATGCGCGCGAACGCACAATGCATGACGATTTCCTCAATAGGCTGCACTTTGACCTCTGTCTCGTCACTAGGGGCGTTCACAAGTGAGATTAAAAAAAACGAATTCTGCATTGCTATCCCAAAATCATTTTTTGTTGTTTATGTTTGCCTGTGTGGAGAGCATAATTTCACTAATCTTCGCAAATTGCATCACGATCCACTTCACAGTAAATTTTGCAATTTTTCACAGTAATCGTGTGTTAATGGTATTGAGAATCAAAGATCGATTTATTTAATCCCAGGATTCCAAGCGCGCATACATCGTCGAGATTCACGCATGCGCAATTCCGACGTTCTTGCCGTTGATCGAGTATTCTCTCTGTGTGTGCATGGTTGCTATTAAAGTCAATCTTTGCATCGTTGCACTAAATTGACATGTGTGAACGGTCGCCAAATCAAAATCGATCTTTGCATCACGATCCAAGTCACACTAATTGTTATGTGTGAACGGGCCTACTATTACAGATATAAAACATGGAATCATGAATGGAAAGACAAAGCTAACCACGCTGAATTTGAAGGCAAATATAGTGCAATCGGTTTTCTATTTATACCGCGGTACAGAGCCAGTGGGGAAGAGGGGGAGGGGGTGTCTTCAATATCGATATGATTGTGATGATAATGATTCTTGAAAATCGGATAAATATAATGAATGATATTGTGTATCATATATTATGTATTATAAATATGTTGTAATATATGTTATATTGTATATTATATTGTATTTTATATGGCATATGAATTGTTATATTTATAGATTATTAGAATAAGATATATTTTCGGTGTCTTTTGCATATCCCCTTAGCTGCCGTCGATTTATTTCCATCTTTAATCAAAGATATTTCAGAAAACCGTTAAATTTGGCTTTGGAACATAATATTATCTCAAAGACAGCAAATGCCATACTGGTTATTTTTCAACCTTGTTGGGACACTCCTTTTTGAAAACGTTTATTTTGTTTATTTATATTTATATTTAAAAAATCGGAATAAACTGCATTTTAATATTACTTTGCAAAACAGAAAAACAGTATACTATAACTTTGTTTCAATCTTATCAACAACAACGAAAAAGATAAATTCGGAAGTAAAAAAAGGTATTTCAACTGTTCATTCAAAACTTGCAAAAACCTAACTACTACTTTGTAAACAATCGGGTAAAATTCTATCTCTGATCCCCACGGGAATGTTTACGCGATGTTTACTCCATATACGGACCATAGCCAGAGCTCGAGACCTTCCCATTTTTCCCAGTACATGGATATGTAAAGCAGCACGGCCATACAAATCTAACCAAAGCAACAAAACAAAGATTACTTCCCGGTATCGGTATTATTTTATGTTCTACACGTGCTCAAATTGACAGAATATTTACAACAAGAGATTGGGCTATATCAATTATACAATGAGGGTAAAAAGTTCGGAAATTAGACTATTTTGATAACTATAAATTAAATATTAATTAAGAACATTTCCTTTTTAAAGTATTGAAAGGCAAATATTGATACTGCTCATTAAAATATGGCCGCTCGTTGTAATTAGACTTCATTATAAGAGTGAGTGCACCCCTATAAATAAATGAACTCGCCCTACCAATGCTGATTATGTGAACACCATGAGTCATCACATGTACGTCCAATAGAGTACCGAAGCTGTGACGTCATACAAATCTATTTTTAGAATTTCTCACTTTTTTCTTCATTTTCCGAAAGAGCATCAAAAATAATGTTCAAATGTCGAAAACCAATTGAATATGTTAAGTATTGGCTGAGATATGACCATCTGGATAAAAAGATTGCTTATGGGAACTCAGTGTTATATGCTCTGGCTCCTAACCATTAGGAGCCAGAGCATATAACACTGAGTTCCTATAGGACATATATTTATTCGCCTGTGTAACACAAGCATTTACTCCGCCTAAAAGAAGATTTCGGAGATTTTGCTAAAAAGATCTTTGAGGTATTTAGGGTAATAATGGTGCGATTTAGTTTGACATTAGATTTAGTGTTATGGCTGGGACTATACCATGACGACTCGTACTCGTACTCGTACCGTATTTTGGGGAAAGTGGAGCTGAATTGGTGTGATCGTATTGGCAAAATTTTACACATTTTGGGTGTAAAATTACCATCATAGCAATTTCGGGTCCTAAAAGGGCACTAGAAGTGCCATAGATAAGAATAAGAGCAAAAAACATGCACTTTGAAGGCATTTGCGGTCTGAAAACAGAACTCCACTATCTCTTTAAGTGTTTTGCATGTTTCATACTACTGTAATCTGTTTCTTGTATTATTGTAATGCTGGTGGGAAGCATATTTCCACATGGTGGACGAAACAACTAAGTATAAAATAATTTCGGGTAAAGTTAGTCCACAGCCTCGACTGTTTCCGTGTCGCGCGCCTAATCAGCTGAGAAAATAACACACCCTCACCGCCCCAATCTGCTGCTGGTTTCTTGGCATCATACAGAATAGAACCTTTCGTCGATTGGTACGTTGTAAACAATGTACTTTTATAACCACAAAGGGATTTAACCCCCCTCCCCCTCCTTGCTATTAAAAATACAGTTTGCTATTTCCCCCTTTTTTTAAGATTTTTTTTTATTTAAAAAAATAGTAACAGAATTCCAGACCCGCCCTGTTTTAAGGAGTATTCAAGCTTTCTACCAATTTTCTCATCTCTCCTTATTTGTCCCTGTGCAGGTTGATTGAGTAGGCTAGACCTATTTCACAATGGCAATGGAGAATCTCCTCATCATAGTCTGTTTCATTGTGATGCTTGTGCATCTGTCTGCAGGTACGTACCTACAAACACTTATTTACCATATTGATATCTATATTATACAAATATTGCATGCTCCTGCGTTCAATTAAAAAAGATGACTATATGAACCGACAAATGAGTGATGTAATATTTCATCGAAATGTTATTATTGTATTAGAGGAATTCTGAAATGTGATTGTATGTTATAATAAACCACACAATGCATGCACTATTTGTTATATGAAAGTGAGGGTCAAGAGTCAGGCCCTCCGCGAATTACTTGCATTCGCGTTATATGCCAGAAGGTTAGACCAGCGTTTTCAACCGGGGTGCCGCGAGAGAAATTAATTGAACACCTTCTTTGGGATCCATTATGAAATAAACGTCAATTCCGTGAAAAACAAGATACTAGAAACCGCTATATATATTCTTGAACCAATAACATTTTGAATGAAATGTCCTTTTTCCTTGCTCGCTTGCAACATTTACAAACAGTGTGATTTTTAGGCATCGAACTGCCTGAATACCCAAATAATTAGACGAGGTGCAAGTATATATTTTTGACAGCAAGGTGCCCGAATATCGTCACATGCGGGCAGCATGGTGCCCAATTATATCCAATATTTTGTTGATCTCGTTATTACATTTTTACAGCGCTCGTTCGCTTCACTCGCTCTGAACATTTAGAAATAGGATGATTCTGGACAAGATACCCGAAAATCTTTTAATTCGTGAATCGAGGTGACTGAACAAATACCTTTTGTATTCATGTAATGGGCACTGATGTGCTCGCATACATAATATTATAGTGTCTTTCGTTTACAATATGTCCTTAAAACTTTTGAAATATTGTATTGAAGTTAACTTCTTGAAAGTACTTGAATGATTTTTGTTTGTATTGTTACTTTTAAAAGGGGAGATCGAAATTACTGCCCTAGCAGGACAAAACACGACACTTCCCTGCATTTTCGAAGGCATACCATTGCATGTCGCATGGTTGAAAGGTGAGATATACATTTTTTAGAAAAATATGTAGGATTTTTAAGATAAGAAGCGGTAAAACGCGGCTTTTTTGTGTGTAAATGATGTCATCTGCGCGCAACAAGGGCCTATACAGTGCGCCCCAGTAAAACGAAACCGAGAATTATCGATGTTTTATCATAACTTAATCACAATTAATAAATGACACATATTTGTAAAGTTTAGATCCTCTTTTATTTGACGCAACTCATACGATGCATATTTCACTCATGAATTATTACAAACAATTTGAAGAAAGGGTACCAAAAAGTCATTTGGCGGACGGTATTTGGATTTCAAAGAGAAAATCACGTTTCCAGAAAAATAATTTTTTGCTTTTTTATATGAAACCTCATTCAGGAAAAATGAGCCAGGAATAACAAAGTTCTTTTTGTTTAAAGTAATGCGTGTATTTCCATAATTTTATTAAACGAATTCGTTTTCACTGGGTGCTTGCCGTAGCAACAAACTCCGTTTTGTTGACGATCAGCCTTGCGTGAAGTCTTTCGTCTTCTTTATGTTGGTAGGGCAGACAGCCAATGAAACGGAAATGCAAGCATTATTTTAAACAAACAGAACCATGACTATTCGTTATGTATGTTTCGAGTACTGTGCATGTAAAGTATACATGTATTTTGTTTAAAGGAAACCGAACCCCAAGTAATAACTTTACTTATACTAAGAGATTTATTATATTATTGCCCATAAATCTACATTATTCCCCACCAAAGTTTAAGAAAGAGGAATAAAGCAAAAATAAAGTACATTTTCTCAACACGACATGGGCATCGCTATTTTCTTGATAATGTGACGTACTATAAGAAGTCGTTTATCATGTAATGTATTCAAATCTATGGATGCTTCTTTCCCAGACGTGTGTGGTGCCCCCCCCCCCCCCCCACTCCGGGGTCGGAATGACCGCATGCGTGTTACCAAATGTCTGGTAAAGGGGTACTTTTCGTGTGACAAAGTCCGGCCCGATAATTGTAAGAAAAGGGGGTGTATTTGACTTTCACCCGGAGATTTCTTTAAAAAGGGGGTGTTTTTTCTTTTTTTCTCTCATCTCTTTGGACTCCTGAGAAATTATTCCGAATTTAGGGGGGTAAATGAAGCATTTTTCCGAATTTAGGGGGGTACATTGAGCATTTTTCCGAATTTAGGGGGGTCTCCAAGGCAGGAAAAGCCCGCGAAAAGCCCGCGAAAGGGGGGTTCGGAAATGTTGGCAGTCCTCAGATAGGGGGTGCTTTCAAAAAGAGGGAACGAGCATATGCGTACCCTAAATAACACTGAGTGGGGGGGGCCGGGGTGTGGTGATGAAGCATTTCATTCACCTGCTATTATCCTTTGTACTATAATTGCCAGAACGCATATTGCATAAATAAGTTAGTGCTCTTCTGGGGTGAAGGTTTTTCATAAATGAAATAGATTTGTCAACTGCTATAGTGTAGTATTTATAAATGAATTTTGTTACAATTTTGCCCCTATTTTTTATTTTTCACCTAATATAATTTCTATCATCTCAGTTATTATTTTTTTTTATTGAAAAGTAAAGGTTTCGTTATTGATTTAAAAATTCTTTCCAACTAAAGCTTGGTGCATGATACATGTACAACTTCAACAGGTACCTCACATTTTCAAGAAAATGGCTGCGCCCATATCATGCTGAAAGGCATCACATCATGCCAGGAATATCTTCATTTATATATATCTTGTACATTTTCGTAAGGAATATTGTACATCAAAGGGCAAGAATACATCTCATTTTTCAGAATACCTACACTTATTCTTTGGGTTAAGGTTTCGTTTAATAGTTTCACAAGTTAATATCCATGTGGGCCAAAGCCCTTGCCCTTTCCACGTGATCAGATGATAGTCATACTGAAATGATTCATTTATAGTGCGTCTCAAAAGAGATAGGTTTTGGTAGTATAGTCTTCGGTCTGTACTGATAGTCGCTTAAGCAAATTTACTATAAATAATTATATCTGTTCAAGTCAATACATACCGAGGTATTATTGTTGGTCTTTATTGTAATGTTTTTTGCTCTGCCTCTAGGTGACATGCTTCCTGGGAATGCCATTGCCAAATATGTAGGCAACAAGATAATATATCCTGGAAATACCGAAAAGTATAGCGTGCAGAAGGACTTCTCAAGTGGGAAATCCTCACTTCCACTGACCATCGCTGATGTGGAACTCGCCGATGCTGGACGGTACCGTTGTGCCGTAACTGACCTCAATGGAACACTTTCTACAGAACTTCGCAAAAAAACCTACAACATCAAGTTATTGGGTACGTTTTGACATTCGAAAGAAGTATCAATTATTCCCTTTATCGTGTAGTTTGTTTTATTTCTGTTACATGAACACTTAATAATTATTGAAGTGTTAACAATAACATTATTATCGTTGTTTAGATGCACTAAACACCTCCGTTACCATCCCAGCACCCCCTGGAAGCACCCCCACACCACCGGCATCGACACAGACAGTCACCACAACAACCACGGACAGCCGGAATCAAACGGTGGACGACACCGGTTCTGGTATCAGCCTTGCTGCCAAGTTGGGAATTGCGTTTGGAGGTAAGAATAACGGCCATTACGAGTTGAATGAAGTTGTCTGTTTTTATTTTTTTTTGATCACGTTTTCAACCCACGATTTTGTTATTTTAAGTAAAACTAATAAAGTTCTCCTAGTATTGCAATTTTTCCGAACATTTAGGTTTTCATTTAACATGTGCATAGTATGTAATACACGAATGGGAGTACAAGCAGAATATGCAAGGGTAATCGTACAAGGAAGAATGCGTTGGGATTTTATGACACATGTTCCAGAGACAGTTGCTCTTGGAACCGAATTCATCAGTTCAAACCAGGATTAAACACTTTCCCTAATTGTAACCCCGAACCTTTGTCCTAAAAATCAACTGAAAACACGAGTGCATCCCTTTACCCTATTCTGGTAATGCATCCTGCAACAATAGTCGCCTAAACAAAATATCACAGTACTTCCCTGTCCTTACACTGTATTCAAAATAGGAGCTTCAATATTACTTCTGTAAAGAAAATTTGCAAGATTAAGTACACTCTCAATTGAATAAAAACAACTAGTGCGTAGACTACTCGACGCATACGTAGCACTTCCATTTACCCAACTCTGACTTAGATGAAGTTCGAGCCGCTTCATGATATTCTTTTCTTTCTCAGCCTTTAGAAAGCCGTGTATTTTTTGTTTCGATGTTGATTTTATACATTCTAGCTGTACGCAAATGTTGTGTTAGATGATTGGTACACTATATAGTGGTAGGTACAACTGCCTGGTTCATCAGTACAATCCCAATGTTGAATTCAGGGGAAACAGAGGCAGATGAAGAGAGGTAAAAGGAAGTTAGACATTGATTGAGAATAAACAATGAATCGTCATATTCTATGTAATATAAAGCTTGCGTGGTCATTTCTTGTTATTCGACGGTTTTGTATTTGGATTACAATTTGTTTAGAAAGGCAACACAGCTTTTCTCGGAATGCATAATAATTTGCATTAGAAGAATTGCAATAATTATAGTGAATGCAGGAATATATTGGACTGTGGAAAATCTTGGATAATAGAGAGGTGGTTATTAGAATATGTGTACATGTTTTGTTTTGTTTAAAAACTTAAATGTTTTCACATTTCCTCTTTAATGCAGTGATTCCAGTTGGCATCGCTGTGTTTGGTAAGTTGTTGTGTACATTTCGTAAATTTGTTGAAGTCACTGACGTGATACACGGCGATGAAAACCTCTTAAATAGCGCACAGTAAATAACAATGAGTTGAGTGAATCTTTGCCCAATTACATGGGAAATCCGAATTTTTTTCGTATTTTTCCAGACACAACCTTTTTTAATTTAGAAATTATATCACATGAAACCAGAATGTCCGTAATAAAACACGTTTACAGAGTACATTTAAGTTTGAGAATAAGACAACATATTGTATATTGCTTGATTTAAAGGTAAAGACCAGTATTGGTAACGCCCCAATTTCAAAAAAATGAAATTGAAGCTCTCTTTACCAATCATGTGAAAGAATATGTTTTGACTAATACATGATGATAAAAAATTTGCAGGGAAACCGCCTACTAATTCATATATTTGGTAAATTTGTTTCTCTCATGGTCCTGTGAGAGATATAGGGTAGTCCCATATACATCTTTCTGTGTATAGTGCTTGTAACTTTACGAAGAATTGGCCAAATTTCTTATCATTTTGATAATTCCAGAACCTTGCAGATGCTAGATGCTAGATGATCAACCTTTTCTGATCGATTCCACAACGTTTCTTTCACAATTCAATCGCATGACCATAACTGGTCTTTACCTTTAACTGTGAGGGGGACAGGGTAATCTCAGAAAATCTAGGCTTGTTAAGCGGGATTCCCAGTATTAATTAAGTACTAGACCATCGTCAGCGTGCATCCTGCACATGTCTGCTACCAGAGAGGCCAAAGACGCGCGGACCATCTGTTTAAACACTCCTCTTACAATTTCTCCCCCAATAATTTTCATTTAACCGTCAGCTAAATTATACATTTCATATTTTCGTATTCCATTATGTTAATCTCCCTCGCTTTAAATTCAACCTGTTACAGCTTTCCTGATTTGGAAGTTCAAGCAGAGACCGGTATCTCAACAAGTATCACTCGGTATGTATTACAGAGAACTGAAATTTATTATGTAACAGATGACTGAGCAACAGGATCATTTAACAGTGCCATCAAAAATATCCCTGTACCACATTTAAGCCGAGGCACCAAGTGTGGGTAATGCCATAAGAATGTGTTACTTTGGCCTTAAATCCTGTTAAATGTTAAATTATGCCTCATGCTTAATAGTTTCAAGTGATGCAATGTATCTAAGCTTTTACGGGACCTTGTTTCAATCCACAACAAAGCCTCCTATTTTGTTATTACAGCTTACTAACTTCTTGTCTTTTGATAGCAGCTCACTAATCCTATGTACCATTTCACATTTCACGCTCAATCACGCTATTCTGCTCTCCAAACTCAGTCATTATGGAATTCGAGGTCAGCCACTATTATGGTTTAAAGATTATTTAACATAATAAAGACAATATCGTCGGCCTTATGCCAAAAGGGCCTTAACCGCATTTGGCCATTCCGAAATAATCGCGTTTAAAGTTTTGGCCTCTCTAATTAAAGTGTGTGTCTTTTTTTTCTTTTTTTTAAAGTCAATTTCGATAAATATGTTAAGTTATTAAGTTTTACATGAAATGTGTTATTTATTTTAAAATATTCAGAAGTGTTCATGCTATGTGCATCAACAAGTTAGGGGGCTTTTAGGCGTATGGCTTGAATGTAGCGTATTTATGCCAGAAGGGCCGTAACCTACCAGGCATTATGCCAAAAGGGCTCTAACCTGCCGTTATCATACGCATGTTGAGTGAGCGCCCTTCTGGTATAGCGAAATTTTCTTGTTCCGCGACACATTTGGTTTGCCAGAAAGTCCCTGCTACGGCTACTGGATCACGAAAACTGATAAAACTGATTAATTAAAATGTTGGAAAAACTATTTCTGATATATATATTTTGATATCTCAATATCTTTATTAATATAATGCAGCTTTCGGTGAAGTAATATTTTAGAGATTGTACATTTAGGACACCTTTATCGTTGTTTATTTTCATTACAGTCTAATACGTTGACACCAGTCGCATTTCATGCATCCACATCTAACTTAGATTTCACTCAAAATTCATGAGCTAAATTCATTATATATAGGTTTAGTGATTATTCTAAGGACATTGTGTCTATTGTAGACTAATCATGTTTTGTAATGGTTTTTCTATTGACATCTATTGAAGTAAATAGAAAAAACGAAATAATCTGTCATTGATAACACTTATGCCGTGTAGGTTAAGGCCCTTAACCCTAAAAAAGGCCGGGCTTTTTGATGTCTTAGTACGGCCGGGGGGGGGGGGCATTATGGCCCCACTTAAGATCTCGGCCGTGAAGCGGCCGATCTCCACGAAAATGTGCACGCATGTCAAATGAAGTGTATAGAATACTATGATAATTTCAAAAAAAAATTATAACCATAAATATTTGCATATTTATGGTTATTTAATCAAATAAGGTCATAAAAATCAGATTTTTACCCATAGATCATATATTATTCATATTTAAGCATTCTTTTTCACTACATATATTTATTAGACCATTCTGAATAATAATACGACCAAAAAAAATTGGAATAGCCAGCTTATTCCTTATGTTATCCCTTGTTTTGATAATTTCTTATGTATTTCTTTGTTTTTTTTTAACTGATGTATTTTATTGTTTTTGTTGTTTTATTTCATTTCTAACTACAAGTCAACTATTTTGACTCCCAAAACAACCACCCAAACTTTAAACAAGACCCAATAATCTGATCTGTTTTTATGAAAAATGACTTTTCCATATGTTTTGTACACAAATCACGAACATGAGCGATTTTCGGGCTGACATGCAAAGACAAAAGGTCACGTGACCTTGTAACCGTAGGTCCGATTTTCAAAAAAATTATTTTAAAAGTTGCGCAAGACTCGAAAAAAAAAAGTCAGCGAGCGGCGGGGCGCCATCCATATGCGTTCCCGAACAATCAGAACAATCGTGGAGGGGGGCTATGATGCCCCCACTCCCCCCCCCCCCCGACCCAAGCCTTATTCGTGTTAAGGCGAAAGGGAAAAGATGAGATACGCGTTAGGGCCCTTTTGGAAATCTTAATTATTTTCATGAATAAATCGAATTTCACCAAGTGAAGAACATCATTTTAAAGAGAATGTTGAAATCTATAAGGTGATATTAATAACTCAATAACCCCCAAAATCAGGTTGAGGCCCTTTTAGCATAAGGCCGACGGAATGTTACATTCAATAGTTATGATACCGATCCTCATTTCAATGCGGTGTTCCTCAAGGCTCCATCTTAGGTCCACTAGTATTTCTTCTTTATTTAAATGATATTATCAATACATCACCCTTCTTTCTTTTATCTTATTTGCCGATGACACAAATATCTTTTATTATCATGAAGAACTTAATTTTTTAAACAATACTTTGAATTATGAATTTAACAAAGTATCAAACTGGTTTAAGGCCAATAAACCTTTTCTTAATACAAAAAAAGACACATTTCATATATTTTAAACATCATTCTCATAATACAGAAACACTGATATATTAAATCGATGATATGCTACTAGAGAAGAATACTAAGTTCAAGTTTTTGGGAGTACTTATAGATGGAACTTTGACTTGGAATGATCATTTACATCACGTTACAATGTGCATTTCCAAAAGTATTGGAATAATCTCCAAGCTAAAGTTTCTTCTTCCATGCAATCGTATTCCTACTATATAATACGCTAGTTCTCCCGTATATAATATATTGTAATATTGTATGGACAAATTGTGGTTCGAAAAAAATTAATTCTATTTTTAAACTGCAAAAGAAAGCCATACGTATGTGTACAGGTTCGCATTTCTTAGCTCACATTGATCCTTTATTCTATAAACTTGAAACACTATTTTTTAAAAATTGATTTGAACACTATTCAGGTAACAGTCATTATGTTTAAGTACCTCAATAATCAACTTCCACCATCCTTTGATAACATGTTTAGGTTTGATAGTTCTGTTTTTCGTACCATACTCGCATTTCTGGAAACTTCCATCTTACAAGTCCCAATTTATCAATAACACACAAATCTGTTAGACATTCTGGTCCGGACATTTGGAATCATTTTCGCGACAACGTAAAGTCTTGTTCAACCATCTACTCCTTAACTCATAGCCTGCCATGAGGCTGCGTGCACGCTATTGTTACGCTGCTTCTTGCATGCTAGCAAACATTCGTAATAGCAGTTATTGTTCATGCCTATTGGACTGTGCCTAGTGTTTTGCACGCTCTATTGTTAGTACTATCGCGTTAATCCGATTATCTCGTTATAAATCTGGCACTGGGGGGATTAGCCCTGTGGCAGGATAAGAGTTAAAAGCTATACTTAAACGACAAATAATACAATCATACGCTCCCACTCTTTAAATTAGTATGATAAAACGGTGACTCATTTTATTCTTTATCATGCAACTGCTTTTTGCACCTGCACTTGAACTGCACCCACTTGATCACTCAGTTGTCTCAAGAGAGTTATGTCTCCAATTCTTTTTTTTATGAGGACGCCATCCATCTCAAGCCTAACCGCTGACGTTGGTGGTCTCATGCGTTCTAAACTACCTCTCTAATTTCTTGAAAAATATTTACTATATATTTCATATCTTATTTGTATGCTTCGTACATGTTATTAGTATGATATGATTGTACATGGTTTTCTATCTAATTACTCGTGTAAACATTTTATTCATTGTATTTGTCATTGTTCGAATTTGTGTACATTGAATTTGAATTTGTATCTTTTTGAACGCAGAAACGAAATCAATCAAACAAACAAACATGCACAAGGTGCATGAGGTAATTGTCTCAAAAAGCACGTGAAAGCTAATTGATTTACTGTTATCAAAGGGGTATTAAATGCAAAAACAGATGCAGATTAATACCAAATATATTAGCAGTTGCCTTTCATAAAAACCAAGATAGCATCCCAAGTAAACTTTGTCCATTGTCATTAGGGACTTTTAGATTGAGCGGCGTGAACGTCCACTGATCATGCGTGTCCAAGGCAAGCCGTTTTAACATTCATTCCTATTTCTTGATATCAAGCATTGGTTGCCTGATATCAGGAAATGATTTTCTGTTGTAAAGCAATGGTATTTATTAGTAACGTATCATGAAACAGGATATTGGTTATTCCTCATTGATTGTCACAAAGGTAACAACTTTAAATTTTGAATCTTTTAAAGTTTGGTATACTTTATTGTATACGCACTGTAGAAGCATCGACAGTAGGGAAATAAAACGTTTGTTTTATGTTTTCCATTACAGAAGAAGTGAATACCGGTAAGATTGTAAAGGATGACGGCCGTTAAGAGAGGGATGATTCATGTACATTAACATCGCTGATTAGATTGTCTGGCCCCGTGGACGATGACCATGGTCATTAACATTTTCCAATTTAGTTTAATGTCATCATATCGAAATCTGTTTGTATAACCAATTTGTTTTATTTTGTCATGTTTATATGGATGTGCTTATAAAATATACCACATGGCGGAGTTGTTGTTTTACACAAAATGCGTACAAGTACACTCAAAGGTGAAGAAAGAAAAAGTTAAAGTTTAAGATACTAAAAATAAATAAATTAATTAATAAATAGAAACAAAGATTATACTTGTAACTTCTATGAGTAAAGAGGGCATGTGCTAATTTGAAGATTATAATATAGTACAGATATAAATGGCATTGTGTTAAATTTACCTTAAGAAATGATGATATTAATGAATTTCATGATGATCTAGGTACAATATTGATTGGAATAATGTAAGTGGATCTACAAATGTAAATTAGTCATATTCTGTATCTTACGAATTGTTTACGCAAGTCTGTGACAAGTGAAGCCCTTCGTTGGTGCCTCATTGAATGAAGTTAAAAAGGATTAACCTTTCTAAAGTATGGTATGAATAACTGTACATACTGGACTGATAGGAGAGAGTTTGTGGTAACTTTGTGACCAGGGTAAATTGTTTGCAAATAGTGGATAGTATTGTGAGTGAGGCATGGTATACGCAGAAACAACTAGCCTACGTGTTATAACCTGGGGTAATAACCGGCTTGCCATTGGTCAGATCTGTTAACCTATAGGATAGGGCTTCTCAAAGTCCGGAACCAGTCCACAGGGAGGCTCTGTTGTTGTGTGGTTTTTTTTATGTTTTTTTAATGGCCAGAGGAATATTCCACCCTGCTTTTTTGTACCAAATGTTTATAATTTTGACCGAAGGGTATCATGGGTGCTGCGTAATGCCATACATTTCCGGCCAAAATGAACAATTCCTCATAACTGATGTACTGTACACAATGGTTATTTAGTAATCTTCCCAAAACAAATTGAGACATAGATATGAATACAAGTGTCATTTCTGTAAATTTTAGGAGTAGATTGCACCGTTCACATCAATGCCTTCGTCTTCCATTCACTGGGTTTGTGCCCGCGTTTAAGCAGCTTATATTGATGGAAAACAGTGCTGTTATAACCACTGATATACCCTTTATCTGTACCAGAACTGTCTTATTGTTTTTAACTGCGGTACGTGTAAATAAACGAATGTATAATATCACAAACCTACTTAATGGGAATAATTGATTAAAGGGACCGTTGAGTGCTTGTTTAAGACCGCAAATGCCTTCAATGTGCATGGTTATTGCTCTCTTTTTTTTATTTATGACATTCTTAGAGCCCTTTTAGGACCTTAAATTGCTATGAAGATAATTTTAAACCCCAAAATGTTTGAAATTATGATTAAATCTGATCATACCAATACAGCTCCACTTTCGAAAAAATACGGTGACCGCTAGTTTCGAATAATAGCAACAATGATAAGAAGAACAATACATAGGCCGGCTGGTTATGCGTATTATAACCAACACGATTAATCCAACAAAAAGCCAACATTGGCATTGGCTGGCATAAAACGTATTAGGCTTTATATGTTATATTCATAATTACTAGATTATGGATGAAACAGATATATTAAGGGAGTAGATTATTGTTTTTATTTCTAATCATGTGTGACACCGTGTGTGCCTCACGAACTTTTTAATTTGAACAATCTGGCTATGTTTTTATACATCTGGAGATATATATAATATTATATACCACATCTTATTATAAATCTCACCCAAGATAAGTAGTTTATTAGAATGTCACTAATCATTTCCAATGATTGCTCATGGTAAAACACTTGTTTTTCAGTATTGTCTAGCAGCGCGTACACAGATTTATCATTAAGTAGCTATACCATATGTTATCGATTAACGTTCTTTTACTATTATGAGGATGAAGAGAAAGCCTTCTCGAAACATCAGTCTTCAATTAATTCTGTTTTTCTTGCATGTTCAGACTTAATGTCGTCGGACCCATGACAAATCTGTCCCTGAGACCCTCTGTACTCTGTCAATTCAGTTATGTTTTAAGCCATAGAGATAGTATTTTTTTCTCTCAACGTACTGTCATGATGTTAATATGAGGTTTAGTATTACTCTACTACATGTCGAGTTTGGAACAATTTGTTGTATAATTAGGTTTATGTATGTAACCGGAGTTGCATATTCTTTGTAAATATATTGTAAAAATGTTCTGTGTAAACTCTTAATAAAGTAACTTATATATTCCCTTTATGATGCCTATGATGCCTATGATGCCTGTTTATTAAGATTGGACTCTTCTTGATCGATAATGAATGTGTATATGATGAAATTGTTTGATTATTTGTTTATGTACATGTAGGCCGACAATTTAACTAATGATCGTCCCCTACCCGAGAGATTTCGGTGCTACACAGGCATGTGCAAATTATATCATCAACTTTAATCTCTCTATATAAATAGGTACATTTTCAGACGCTCTTGAAGAATTAAAAGTGTCTCCTATTTGATAAAATATCTAGCTGATTATTACAGACCCATTTCAGTTTTACCTATACTGGGCAAAATCTTTGAGATAATGATAAATAATCGTGTAATTGACTATTTATAAGCAAATAATATCTTTATTATAAATGTAATGCTTTCTAGAAGAATTTCAATTATATGAACATATTTGTGGCTTACACCAAGCAAATAAGATCGATTGATCGATCTGTAATTGAAAAACAAGTCAGAAAAAATATTGGAACCAGCGGGACTTGAACCCGCCATCTACTGCTTGCCGGGCAGCGACCAGTGATGACCTGGTGGTAGAGTCGATGCCCGGCAAGCAGTGGATGGCAGGTTCAAGTCCCGCTGGTTCCAATATTTGTTCTGACTTGTTTATCGATTACAGATCGATAAAAATAATGTTTGTTTCAACACCAGTATGGTGCTTGTAAGAAACATAGCCTTAAATTTTTGTTCTTCTTCTTCAAGTACCTCTTAAGCTTTTGCTTGGTCTTTTATCCTAAGTCGTAGATTGCTGGATAATTAAATTAGAATGGGGCTCCACAAACCAGTGTGTCCCAGATTGACACCTTTCAGTTACCTCCCTGATAAAAATCTACTTTTCCAAAAAATCATTTAGTTATATATATATATATAGAGAGAGAGAGAGAAAAAAAAAGGTTGATTTAACTCATAGCCTGCCATAAGGCTGCATGCACGCTATTGTTAAGGTGCCATGTACACGCTAGCAAGCTATTGCTCCTCTGCTTCTTGCATGATTGCACGCAAATGTAATAGCAGTTATTGTTCATGCCCATTGGAATGTGCCTAGTGTTTTGCACAAGCTGTTCATAGGACCATCGCGTTAATCAGATTATCTCCAAAACAACCTGGCACTGGGGGATTTGGGGCCGTGGCACAATGATGATTAGCCCTGTGGCAGGATAAGAGTTAAACGTTCACAGTTCATTACAATATAAACTAGATAGCTGGTTGTTCAGATATTATCGTAAACACTGTTTGAATTTTTTAAACAGGTCGTATTAATTTTGAACAACTCTTTTAAACGGTGTTTTGATTGTACGTGTTAAATCTGTTCCTTACATACATAGTACAAATCTAATTCGACACGAACTCAAGCTTCGTTTAAATAAATTTTATATTTTATCCCTAGAGGGAGCTAAACAAGTATGACGAATCTTTCAATGGAAGGAAAAATGTAGTGCGGTTATCCGGCAAGAAAAAGACGTCACCGTCTTTTAGACAAACACAATGCGGCTTTTGGTGGGCAAATCCCGCATCCGGGATTACTGCACTACGGCTTTCCCGCATGTGTGCTTAGGTTAAAACGCCGCGGCGGATCGTGCATGAGAATTAAACGAAGGTGCCTTAAACAGATCGTAAACAGTTGCTACTACTTTGAACTCCGTTCGTACACAGTTGGAGCCCGTTTGGCAACATTTGCGATAACGTAGTGAGAACTAGTTTGGTGTGATTGGGGCTTTAGTAGGTGCCAGGAAAACATCACTTACGGGGGTTCGAAATAGCCACACACAAAAATCGCCTCGCCGCTATGCGGCTCGTGGACAATGCTCCACATCGTCATTGGGTCGAACCCCCCCCCCCCCCTTAGCAAAAAGCTAGATCCGTCCCTGCTTAATGAGGCAATATGAACTGGATTCAGGTTTCTTTACTGATGACGTACAGTTGTTTCTTGCAGAAAGCAATACAGTTTATAACTTTCTCAAAAAATTCCACATTTTTCGCTCAAAAAATGCAAATCATTCCCAATTCCATTAAATGTAATACTATTGTAGGAAATCTAATCCTCCTTCACATGACATCTCATACATGGCAAAATTTACGTTTTGTTAAAAAGTAATCTCCAAAATAGTTCATCTGTAGTTACAGGCTACCTGGCGGCCATTTAAAAAAAAATGGCCACTATTTTTTTTTCAGCAGGTTTTTTCATAGTAGTCCACCTAGAAAAATATTCAGGGAGGTGCCCTGAACACGTTGATACCTCAAAACCTTTTTACAACATTCCATGTCTCAAGAACCTGCTTTGCCCCCTGGGTATGTGCGTAAATTGTGCCCTTTGTATTATTTCACGCTCACAGCTCCGATTCTTCCCAAAACACATGCTTTGATTTAACTTTGGTTTCTTTCTCTGTCATGCTGTCTCTCTCTCTCTCTCTCTGTTGACTTATCTGTTTTTCCCCCTGAAAAGATACTTGTAGGATTTCCAACCTCCCGCTCTTGCTCAAAGCGTTTTTTATTATTTACTTATTAGGTTTTCAAAATTAACCTAGTAGTATTTTATTTTGATTTTGATTTTGATTTTGATTTACTATGGTACTCAACACCCAATTTAATTTGTCATCTTGGATCAACGGATTTAACAATGATCCAGGTAACAATTTTCTTTTGCCAAAATGCATGTCTGTATTTCAATTTTGTTACCACCTAACAGTAGACCCAGGCAGTAGGCTATCCTGTGTGTGTATTATTATGAAAAAATATGAAATTGTTAAAAAAGAAATTACAGTTTTAAATTTGTTACAAGTTTTAACAAGTTAATCAAAGCACTAATTAATTAGCACATGATTTCCCCATTGTGTATTTAGCCAACACCCCTCTCTCTCTCTTTCTGTCACTCACTGCCCCTCTCTTTCTCTCTCCCTCTCTCTCTCTGTCTACTATGTCGGGGCTTATAAATTATTAAGATACGAGATTTGATGAAAACGAATATTATTGCAATGACTTTAAAAACAATACAAAAACCAATGATAATATACAGTGCATCACAGAGCTATTTATTATAATTGTAATTCAAATCAGAGTTGACATATATATTGATAAAAGACATTCTTCGAATGGATCAGTAGAAGAACAAAAAATGTTCAATATAAATATGACAGAAATGAATTTTTCACGCAAAAAATAGATTATAGTGTAACTGTAAGGAATGCAAATGAAACGCAAACTACATTTAGGTCATAATTACCCCCCCCCCTAAAAAAGTTTATTATAAAGTAATTTTTTGCTTCTAAGTAGATTTTCTAATTTGTATGACTTTTTCTTGTAATTTTTCCTTTCTACACTGTTGGTCATAATGGAATCTTGATGTTGATGCCACAACAAAGGGTAAGTTTGCAGACCTAAATTGACACTTGACCTTGACTTTGTCACCAAAAAGATTAATCACATGATTGGTGATACTTGATAACCCTTATGTTCAAGTTTTATGGAATAGAAATGTTTGTTTGTATTTCCGAAATCCATATATACATACAAGTGTTTTTTTTAACATACATATCAAACACATTTCAAATGATCAGAAAGTAAGTAAATGTGTAAAGTATAGACAAACGGTTGGATAGCCCATTTCAGTAACATGTTCAAAATGGTCCTGTTCTTCCATGGGTCCAAAAGCAAAAATTATATTAATTTATATACAATATCAATTTTTGTTTAAATAATCAATAATAGTAATTACCAATACACTACCCCCTTATCGACCCCCCTAACCTCAACACCCCTCCCGTCACCCTCTCGATACTGTCAGCCCCTTCCGCTACCCCTTCCCAAGTCCTCCAGGGTAAATTATCTCTGTCTTAACATTTCAAACTAAACTTTTTATTTCTTTATTAAATATAGCCAAACTTCTTGATTGTCGAGTGTGCATAGAT